>PISX010009326.1:0-76537 GCA_004024625.1 Mellivora capensis
AATCGGAGAAAGACAACTATCATATGATCTCCCTGATATGAGGATGTGGAGATGCAACATGGGGGGTTGCGGGGGGTAGGAAAAGAACAAAAGAAACAAGATGGGATTGGGAGGGAGACAAACCATAAGTGACTCTTAGTCTCACAAAACAAACTGAGGGGTGCTGGGGGGAGGGAGGGAGGGAAAGGGGGGGTGGGGTAATGGACATTGGGGAGGGTATGTGCTATGGTTAGTGCTGTGAAGTGTGTAAACCTGGCGATTCACAGATGTACCCCTGGGCATAAAAATACATTATATGTTTATAAAAAATTAAAAAAATTTTTAAAAAAGAAAGAAAATGAGAGAAGCAAAGATTTCAAAAATGTTGAATTTATTACATTAAAGCCAAGAAAGTAAAATTATAATGCATTCTATGTTATAAACAAAATATTTAAGCACACGGTGAGTTTTAATACTTAAATAAAAAAATTATAATGATGTCTGATAATAGAAGGGGTGATGGGGAAAACTACAAAGTTAATAAAAGTACTCTTCATGTCTATCATTCTTATCATGTGTAGAGGTAAGCAGCTACACCTAATGAAAAATTTCAGTAAGACAGCCCATGATGAACTCAAGTCAACTTGGAAAGATTAAGTTGCATTAATTATACCAATTTAAAAAAGATAATGCAATATGAAACATTCTTGGAACAGTTTCTAACCAGAATGATTAAAATAAAATACTTTGATATATAAAAGAATAAATTATGATTTTATTTTGGAAAATTAGTTTGTGTATAAACCTGCATTCCCCAAAGATATTTGATAAATGGGGCAATACTCTACTGAGTAGGAAGTAGTGGTTATAGGGAGATTTCAGAGGGAGCAATCTATTGAATATGAGAAAGCCAAAATCATTCAGCAATTAGGTTAATTGGGAGAAAATGTACAGGTCAGTTACACCTTAAAAGAAAGAGAGAGAAAAAGCAAGAAAAATAAACAGACTGGAATGGTCTGTTTTACCTCTAATCATTCTAGTGAAGAGAATCAAGAACTCATTAGGAATGCATGCAAGGAGAATCTGAAGGTCTCCTGCAAGACTCTGCCTATTTTACTGGCATTATAAAGAGAAAAACCAAAGGCAGGTAAGGTAATCAATAATCTGAGACAGTCATACAATTGATTCTGCCGTAGGGATATGTCTGGCAAAAATTTTGAGAAGTCTTTGTGACCTTGACCAACAATGAGTTGATTCACAGAGGAATCAATCTGACTTAGACAAAGTGAATTAAAAAGTGATACCTGATTGCCTCTCCCTTTCTCTCTCTACTTCAAAAACAAACATTATGAAAAACAAACATTCCTAATAGCAAAATAAACTATTTAATAATCTTGCTTCATATTTGACCAATGAATTTTTCCTTCATTATCAATCAAGCACTTCATTGAGCACTTACTATGCCTGCATATTGATAGTGGCTATTGAGGATCTAGAAACAGTGTATGGTGCAGCAGTTCTTGCTCTCAAGGAGTTTATACTGATGCTGGGAGGGAGTACAGAGTAGTAGAGAGAGGGCTCACATGCATCATTACCAGTTTGATTTTGTTCTCTTAAAATTTTCCAGGATGTACAGAGACACAGAAGACAGGTTAATCACTCAGCCCAGAAGAGGCTCTGTTGCAACTCAAGGAAAAGTTATCAGTTCATGTGACAGAGCTCAGAACAGATCTCAGAAGAATGAGGGTGTGAGGGAAGTTCCTTTTTTTAAATTTATATTCAGTTATAAAATCAGATTGTAAGCCCCATAAGTGTTAGTTATACCTATAAGCATTGCTTGTTGATTTTATTTCTTGATGAAGACATGGAAAACCAAGTGAAAAGTCCTGGCACGATGCTGAGAAGGTGGTAAGAGAACAGACCCGGTACTTGTTGCCATCATATCCTCTAATGGAAATACAGGGAGTCAATTCTCATTTTATTTCAACACTATAATCTTGGGTAAAAGTAGACTCTATAGAAAGGAAAGGTAGTCTTACAGTAAGGGAAGAGCTAGTGATTTTCAGATAAATAACACATTAAAAGTGTTGTAAGGGAGCCATTTAATAGGGCAAAATACTAAGCTTTACTCTAAATAAAAGGTCTCATGATTTGCCAGACACAAAAAAGAGTATTTACTGTTAATTGATAACAACTCCATGGTAAGATTTTCTCCCCAGCTCACATAAGGTGACCCAAAATAGATTTCCCTAAGAATTTATGTACATACTACTTGAGTCTCTGTTTCTCTTATGCTCCAATTTTTAAAGATTTTATCTTTTTTTTTAAATTTTTTAAAAAATTTTTATTTATTTGTCAGAGAGGGAAGAGAGCGAGTGAGCACGGGCAGACAGAGTGGCAGGCAGAGGCAGAGAGAGAAGCAGGCTCCCTGACGAGCAAGGAGCCCAATGTGGGACTCGATCCCAGGATGCTGGGATCATGACCTGAGCCGAAGGCAGCCGCTTAACCAACTGAGCCACCCAGGCGTCCCAAAAGATTTTATCATTTAATTGATTACTCATATCTTCTTTTTCTAGTGTGTTTGAGAGAAACTCCCTTTCCTCACTGAAGGTTGAGGATATTATTTGTTGTCACTGTTTTGCATGCATTTGGGGAAAGGGTGGAATAATTGGCAAGTTAGTAAAACACATAATAATGCCTTCAACTCTGATTGCCTTTCATTTTAACTAACAATAGTGATTTTGCCCACTATGATGCTGTTCAAATCTGTTCTTGTACAGAAGTAAGTTTTAGATGATGAGAGAAAAATCACTTAATTGCTGCAGAATTAAGAAGGGCTTTCATGTTAATTCATTTTCATTAAAGTCCTTAAATTACAGTATCAGTCTCTCTGAAGCAATGACAAATCAACAATCAGACTTAAAATTGAACCACTGCCTAATTAAATCTTATCATTCACTGTCTTGCTTTATCATATAAAACAATTTATTATGATTATGTGTCAGCTCTACAAACAGGCATAGGCTATTATTCAGAGATCACAATATCATAAAATGTATTGATGGGATTTTTATTTTACTTTGAATTAAGATCTGAGGAATAAATGATAAAAGATCCATTGGCATGGAAGGTGACACATTTATCCATGGATTGCTGCATGTAAATTTGGTAACGGAAAGACTTAAGAGAGGAAGGGTGATCTACATGCAGCATGTTTCTTTACTTGTCTCTCTCCTCTCTCTGTCTCTTTCTCTCTTTGTATATGTACACGTGTATCTTACGTAATTCTATATTGTAGTATTAGTAGATCCTTAGTGTATACTCAATATCCAGAGAATATGTAGTTTTAGTTTTTATTATAAACAAAAGGTAATATTTTTTTAAAGATTTTATTTATTTATTTATTTGTCAGAGAGAGAGAAAGACCACAAGTAGGCAGAGAGGCAGGCAGAGAGAGAGTGGGGGAAGCAGGCTCCCTGCTGAGCAGAGAGCCAGATGCAGGGCTCCATCCCAGGACCCTGGGATCAGGACCTGAGCCGAAGGCAGAGGCTTTAACCCACCGAGCCACCCAGGCGCCCCAAAAGGTAATATTTTAAAAATTTACAATATACTTGGCCACAATGTGAAAACCAATAAGTGAAGAGATCAGTATCATCCAGGCCATGTAGTGTATGATATAGTTCAATAAAAATCATGTGATGACTGAAGTAGAAGGAGCATAATAAAAATTGCTGTAGTAGGAAGTGGAAAAGTAAAAATAACAATGGAAAATCAACCAACCAATACAGAGGCAAACAAGGTTTATTCGAAAGATTAGTAAAGTAGAAAAACTTCTGATTGGATGGATGATAAAAAAAAGAAAAAAAAAATGGCACGAGCAAACAACACTAGAAATAGAAAGGGAGAAATAGGCACACATATGGTAGAGATTTATAAAATGTGAGAGAAGCCTATGGGCAATGCATGACAATACAGCTGAATATCTAAATGATGGAATAGGTGATTTCCTAGGGAAGTATAACTTTTGAAAAAGTAACACAAAAGATATGAAGGTATAAAGATGGGTTAGAAAAAAACTGTCAAATGCAGAAAATATGATTTTATACGTAAAAATTCAAAAGAATCTAGTGGTCATATATTTAGCACCATGATTAAATGTAAGGTCAAGACATTAAAGTTAGCAATGTTTCTGGGTGCCTGGGTGACTCAGTCAGCTAAGCACATGCCTTTGGCTCAGATCAAGATCTCACGGTCCTGGGATCAAGCCCAGCATTGGCTCCCTTCTCCTTGGGGGTTCTGCTTCTCCCTCTGCTTCTGCCCCGCCCCCTGCTGTGCTCTCTCTCTCTCACACACACACACAAATAAATAAATTATTTTAAAGTTAGTAATGTTTCCATATAACATCAACCAAAATTTTTAAAAGTACTTAGAAATGAACACAATATAAAACTAATAAACTACTTAGAAATAACTAACAAAATGTGTGCAAGTCTCTCTTGAAGGAAATCACAAAACCTTCTTGAAAGACACAAAATAAGACCTAAGTAAAGGTGAACAGCATGCTCATAGATTACAACTAGTTGTCTCTGTGTAAAAAGGGTAAGGAAATATTTCTCAGAATAAATGACATCTTAAATGTCTCTTAAAGGTGCCGAAGACTCTAGCTGAGGAGAACAGCAATGGGGAAGAAGGAATATTTGGGGAAGAGAAAACAGTATTTTTTCCTGTGTCACAAGTAATCATGCTGATGCATTTGGGAACAACAATTTAGTATTACCCGAGAATGAAATGGAAGGGGATATGAGTCGGTTAGAGTTGTGGTTAGAGAGGTAGATGAAAGCCATTCACACAAATTGTGTAGATAACTTCTCTGTACATAATAGTTCACTTAAATAAAACTTTTAATATAGAAGAGTATTTTTGAATTATGGAGGGAAAATGGTGAATCAAGATGTCAAGTGGCAGAAATGGATATGAAGAATAAAGATTTGGGGCCACATGGACAATCAAGGTCAGACTTAACCCCAGCCTCCAAGTGAATTAGTTTCATCATAAAAGGTCACTTATCAAATTCAAGCACATTTCAAGCAAATTTTTGCCTCGACGGACTAGTACTTGAGTGAGTCCCTGCCTCAGAAGTAAACATTCTACCATCAGTACCTAAATGCCAATGTAGATTACATTCTTGCATACCTTGACTTGTCCACCAGGACTATTCCAATCTTGTCAGCTGTGATGCTGACACTGCGCTTATTTTTTCCTATCTACTGTTTCTTCCCTTGATAGATTCCTAAAGGATGTATTACGTTCTTTAAGTGACTGTCTAGGTCTCTGCCACAGAATTCAGGGACAGCTTTCTGAGGTATAATTTTGTGAAAGGACTGATGTGTCAAAATCTTTTGCTGTTTGTGTAACTTCTATCAATGGCTGATATACCATCATGTTCATCAAACCTTTTGTACTATACTAACTTTGCAGATTGCTTCACCATGTCTAGCACGTCTTTTTGCATAGATATTTCCAGAATATAGAGATCATAAGCACAGCAAAAACTCCCTAAATAATATTCACAAGGACTTCTAAGGATGCTCACGGACTTCTTTCTGAATCAAAGAAATGTAACTTGCAATTCACTTTCTGGCAACAAAAATTTCTTGATGTAAGAGGCCCACTAGGAGACTATTATAAAATAACGTGTTTCTTAGGAGTTTTGTGTTTATTATTTGGGGATGATTTTTTTTCTAATCCTCCTGAAAAAAACAGATATTTATTTACTCAGAATACTCAGCTAAACCTGTCTGAAGACCAAGGGATGTGTTATTTTTGGCAATGTGATACCGCTCAGAATTGTAATTTGAAAATAGAATTTGATATGTGACTATTTAAATAGGTAAGCAGCGTAAGTACAGAAATATCTAGCCACACAAATATGTGGCCTATAAATCTATTCTTAAAATAAAGGTAGACAATGTCATCTTTCAATGGGTCTAAATATAGCTGCCATTATCTCTAAGTCAACACATGTTCCTCTTAGAATTGTCTTTCAGAAAACCCTCTATGTGGTAAGTTAGACCGGTGTAGAAAGATGTGTGTGTCCCTGTTTGTACTCTATTGTTTTCTTCAAATGAAATGTTCTCCTTGGTTCAGATGCTACTGTGCCTAATTGAATTCCTCAAGCCATAGCCTTTATTGAACTATTCCCTAATAATAAGATAATACTGAAGTATAATTGATACATAAAGAACTACATGTATTTAATGTATACAACTTGATGACTTTGGACATATGCAAATACCAATGATACCATCATCACAAATAAGATAATAGACATGTCTCAAACCTCCTGGGATTTCCTTCTGTCCCCCTACTATTTGTTTTTTTGTGATAACAATAGTTAACATGAAAATTTGCCCTCTAAACAAATTTAGAGTTGCACAATATTATATTGTTAACTATAGACACTATGTTGTAAAATGGATCTCTATATCTTACTCATCCAGCTTAAATGAAATTTTATACCCATTGAAAAACAACTTCCGTTTGTCCTATCTAGGCTGAGGTATCATTTCTTATGATAATTTTCCCTCACCACACCAAATGGATTTATTTCACTAGTATACATGGCCTTCACTCTAACTGTTTATTTAATCATCCATAATTACTTGTTTAATGTCTAATGCATCTACTAGAATGTAAGTTTCATGAGGGCAGAGGTCTGTTTTCATGCCTATTCCTTTGGCACCAAACATATTACCTGAAAAGTAACACACACATGCATGCACACACACACACACACACACACACACACACACAAAGTTTAACCAACTTGCTTAAGAAGGGGTCATGTTTTATATCCTAATAGTGCCTAGACATAAACCTTTTTGACTAATCCTTAGTCTAATAAAATGAGGAGACACATTCATTTGGAAGGAAATCAAGATTTATAAATATCTGAGGACACAGGAGACTCCCACAAACATTAAAAAGAAAATGTCATCCACAAGAATATCAACATCAGCATCAGCATTTAACAACATCACCACACATGTAAGTTTGGGCCAGAAATATAACAAATACTACTGAGCACTTATTATTTTCCAGCCACTGCTCAAGACATTTGAGATAGATATATCCATGACCAAAACAGAAAATACCTCCTATTTAATAACAGAACTTACATCCTGAGGCAGGAGAAGATAGGCAATAACCATAATAAATAAGTAAATTCTGCAATACTGAGAAGATGGTCAGTGCTATGGGCAAAATAGAGCTGAGTAAGGGGAATTGGGAGTTCAGTTCCAAGTAGGGTGAAAAGGTAGGCCTCATCGAACACGTTGAAAAAAATTTTACTCTGATTATGAGGAAAATAAATAGTGTAAAGTTAGTAAAATGTTCTAACAAAAGATTAAATCAAATATCTGAGAGAGGAAAAAAGGCCTGAGTGAGTCAGGGACTTTAAGTGGAAGGGAGAGAGATTTTCACTTTGGTTTATAGTTTAAGATTCAACTTTTCAACAAAATTAACTCCAAGTTACAATAAAATTGAATAAAAAGTATTATATCATTTACTAAGAGAAAACAAAGCATATTTTTAATTAAAAATTCAAGTTATTTAGAGATAAGATGAGAATCTTACCATTTTTACTGATGTCGAGTTCTTTAAGATTAACTAAACTAGCAATAGTGGTTGGCAGATTTGAAAGATCATTATCAGGAATACTTAGTTTTCTTAGAGCTTGACAGTTGAACAATTGCTGTAAAAGAAAATAATGATTAATTAGATCTCAATTTGGTTAAATACATTCATACATAAACTCAGTAACAAAATCCAATTCACCATCTTTATAAATGTGGTAATAAAAGGGCCACTTCCCATTTCCATATTCTCAATTCTTTTCAGAATGCTTCACATACTATCTCCATGATCATGCCTCACTACTCTCCGCTATCCAAATTCAAAACACAAGGTATTCTACCTTCCCCTTCTGTTTACTATTAATGTAAAATTTGCCCAATCCTACTGATTTTTTTTTCTTTCAAATACTTTCTGGAGTTGTCACTTCCTTTCTATTCCCACAGCTACCACGATAACCCCAGTTCTCTTTCATGTATCACTTCCATTTAATCAAGTTCAACAATTGTTTATATAACATTCAAGAACTGCAATACAGCTTAATACGTGGGCTTACATTTCTTTTGTGTCCCTCCACACTGCTTCAAGACTCTCTAGGAAATGAAACACTTAACTTTTGATATTATTTAAAAAAGAAAAACACCAGTGATTGGTTCATTTCTGCCATCAGTCCAAAGTGTTAAAATGGGGAACAGTCAAGTGTTAAACCAATGGTTCTCAAATCCAGCACGGGTTTTAATCATTGCTCAGTGGAGGTGCTTATTTAAAATGTGAATTCTTGGACTTGACCCAAAGAAGTATTGATGAGGTGGATCTGGGATGGGAGTCAAAATCTGCATTTTTAATCAAGCAGTCCAGTGATCAAATTATTTTGATATATGTGTTTCCAGTATTTTGGGGGAATACTTTTTGGGGAATAATGTTAGATTTTTTAGCTATGTCAATCTTATTTTAAATACCCAATATATAAACAGTTGGGACAGAATTTCTTATTCATTTCTGGAAAAATTATCTTAATGTCTATTTTGCTGATTTCCCATAGAAAAAGTGTCTGGATCTATGACTATGCAATTGGCTCACAGTACATTTAACTACTGCTTGTTTTTTCATGTAATTCACTATTTATAGGCAAAAACAATGTAGTACATAGTTGTTATTTCTTAACTCGTTAGTTTTCTAAAAAGTAGATTGTGCTTGTTGTTTCTTAATATAAAATATACAAATTTCTTGCTTTTGGTAAGCCATTTTGGCTCCTTACAAAGATTACTTCCAATACTTCATGTAATGTTAGAATTTCAACATGCTATATAGAAGTGTTGCTACCTTTTTAAATAAAACCTAGAAAAGAGGACTTTGATGGATTGTTTTCACTAACTACTAACTTTCCCTTTAAAAAATAGAAAAATAGATGTCTATATTCATTGTAAACATTAATTTAAAGTTTTCTCAGTCTCTATCATTCTCTGAGAACCATTAGATCCACATGCAATGTGGTTAGTTATAGATTTATAGATCTTAAAAATTCAGTTGACTCATGACTGATGTTGGTAAGACATACTAACAAGTCTTTAATCTGATTACTATAGCAATTTTATACAAAATTCAGACAAAAATTTTCAAAACAGTTTTTTAAAATTCAAGTTTAATCATCTCCGCTAAATTCTCAATTTTATTCAAGAATTAATTATAGGTCCTGGTTTTGTCAAAGATTAATTGACCCTATAGTTGTGGGTTCACTTTGGGTGTTTTATTCTGTTCCATTGATTTATGTGTCTGCTTTTGTGCCAGTACTATACTGTCTTGAAGACTACAACTTTGTAATAAAACTGGAAGACCAGAATTGTGATGCTTCCACTTTTGCTCTTCTTTTTCAAGATTGCTTTGGCATCTTAGGGTCTTTGTGCTTCTATACAAATTATAGGATTGTTTGTTCTAGCTCTGTGAAAAACGCTCTTGGTATTTTGACAGGGATTACATTAAATGTGTAGATTGCTTTCAATAGTATAGACATTTTAAAAATATTTGTTCTTCCAATTCATTAACATAGAATGTTTTTCCATTTCATTGTGTCATTTTCAATTTCTTTCATCAGTGTTTTACAGTCTTCAGAGAGAGATCTTTTACCTTTTGGGTTAGGTTTATACCTAGATGGTTATGGTTTTTGTTGCAATTGTAAATGGGATCAATTCCTTTATTTCTCTTTCTGCTTCTTCATGATTGATGTATAGAAATACAACTGACTTTTATATATTGATTTTGTATCCTGCGACTTTCTGAATTTGTGTATCAGTTCTACCAATTTTTTGGTGGTGTCCTTTGGGTTTTCTATAATGGAAAAAGTCTCTTCAACAAATGGTGTTGGGAAAACTGGACAGCAACATGGAAAAAAATGAAACAGGACAACTTTCTTACACTATACACAAAAGTAAATAAATTCAAAATGGATTAAAGATCTAAATGTAAGACAGGAAACCATTAAAAATCCTAAAGGAGAACAGAGGCAATAACCTCTTTTACATTGGCCATAGCAACTTCATATTCTATATGTCTCCTGAGGCAAGGGAAACAAAAGCAGAAATATACTATTGAGACTTTATCAAAATAAAAAGCTTCTGCACAGCAAAGGAAGCAATCAACAAAACTAAAAGGCAACCTTCAGAATGGGAGAAGATATTTGCAAATGACATTATGTGATAAAGGGTTCGTAAACTCAACAACCCAAAACTAAATGATCCAGTTAAAAAATGGGCAGGAAAAACAGATGGGCAGAAGGCATGGATAAACACTTTTCTTTTCCCAAAGAAAACATTCTGATGGCTAACAGACACATGAAAGGATGACCAACATCACTCATCATCAGGGAAATATAAATCAAAACTACAATGTGATATAGCCTCACACCAGTCAGAATGGCTAACAGAACAAGAAACACAAGTTTTGCGAGGATGTGGCAAAAGGGGAACCCTCTTGCACAATCGGTGGGAATGCAAACTGTGCAGCCACTCTGGAAAACAGTAGGAGGTTCCTCAAAAAGTTAAAAATATAACTACCCTAGGATCCAGCAATTGCACTATAAGCATTTACCCAAATGATACAAAAATATTAATTTGAAGGGATACATGCAACCTGGTGTTTGTAGCAGCATTATCAACAATAGCCAAATTATAAAAAGAGCCCAGATGTCCTTCGATTGAAGAATGGATAAAGAAGATGCAATGTCTACACACACACACACACACACACACACACTGTAATATTACTCAGCCATCAAAAAGAATGAAATGAAATCTTGCCATTTGTAAATGATGCGGATGGAGCTGGAGACTATTATGCTAAACAAAGTAAGTCAGTCAGAGAGAGACAAATACCATACGATTTCAGTCATGTGTGGAATTTAAGAAACACACTCTTAATTATAGAGAACAAACTGATGGTTACTGGAAGGGAGGTAGGTGGGAGGATGGGTTAAAAGAGTGATGGGTATTAAAGAAGGCACTTGTGATGAGCACTGGGTGTTGTATGTGAGTGATGAATCACTGAATTCTATATCTGAAACTAATTTACACTATATGTTAACTAGCTGGAACTTAAATAAAAACTTGAAAAAAATGAAATTAAGGAAAAAGAACTAATAGAGATCTTTATATTCTCCTCCAATTTTATTTTTTAAAAAAGATTTTATTTATTTATTTGAGAGAGTAAGACTGTGAGCATAAGTTGAGGGGAGGGGCATAGGGAGAGAGACAAATAGACTCCCCGCTGAGCGGGGACCCTGATACGGCCTTGATCCCAGGATCCTGAGATCATGACCTTAGCCAAAGGCAGACACTTAACTGACTGAACCATCCAGGTACCCGAATTCTTCTCCAATTTTAAATTAAGTTATTCAGCAACAAAAGGTATGGAAACTCCTGAACACCCTATTACATGGACAATCTAAGACTCCTGTGGTATACAAGCTAAGAGCATGGCATTTGGAATCAGCATGATGTGGATTCAATTCCCATGCATCTGTCTAGTTATTAGCTGTGTGATCTTGGGCAAGTTACCTAACGTCTCTGGACATGTGAATTTCCTCACTTTTAAAAATGGGAAAAATAACATTCTCTAACTTGAAGGATGTTGAGATGATTAAATGAGTTATTTATTCATATTCAAATATTCGCATTCAAATATCTCATCAGTTTTAAGTACTACATTTTTTCACATATTAACATCTTTGATATTTGGAATGACTTTTATAATCAAGAGCAAGTATAATTTTGGGAGTTCCTGGGTGGCTCAGTCAGTTAAGTGTCCAACTTTTGGTTTCATCTCAGGTCATGATCTCAGGATTGTGAGATCAAACCCCAAGTCCAGCTCTGTGATGAACACAGAGTTTGCTTGAGATTCTCTCTCTCCTCTTCCTCTCTCCCTCCTTGCACTCTCTCTCTAAATAAACAAATAAAATCATCAAAAAAAAAAAAAAAAGCCATCAAAGATGGCGTTTAAGGAGTGTATCTTTTAAGGAATGTACACTTTTAAGGAGTGTATCTTCCTTAGTGGTACAATAATGATATGTCTTATAATCAGTAACCTTGGAATTAATGAAATGAATTACTTGTAAAAGTTTGGCACATAGTGAGAGCTAATAACTGCTGGCTATTCTGAATATTTATATACACAAATACAGAGGCACCCTCTATAGTAATCTATTTCTTATTTTTCTTTTTAAAAAATATTTTTTTTATTTATTTGGCAGAGATAAAGACAGAAAGAGAACACAAGCAGGGAGAGCAGCAGGCAGAGGCAGAGGGAGAATCAGGCTTCCCACTGAGCAGAGAGCCCAATGCAGGTCTTGATCCCAGGACTCCTGGGATCATTACCTGAGCCGAAGTCAGGCACTCAAGAGCCCCTATATCTTATTTTTCTAGATGATGAGGTCTGCGAAGCTGGGAGACAAGTCTAATTCATCTTGGCATTAACTTGTTTCACCTCTGCACATGCCAAAGTGGCTAGCACCATATCTTGAACATAGTGTATGCTGCATAAATATCTTTGAATGTATACTTAGATAAGTCAAGGGAAAATGAGGACAGTGATAGATTCCAGCTGAGAGTGGTACTTCACTGAACTGGAAGTTTCAGATAGGTAAACAACCTCAGTGGAATTTAAATTTCCTAAACAAAGCAGTGAACTTTGAATATGAGTCATGATGTCTAAAAATTGGCAAAGAAATTAAGAAAGCATTTTAATGATTCTTTCAAGATTCAAGCTTTGAATGAAAATGAAATAAAGAAAGATTATGAACTAGCTGTGATTCTTTCATATAGTACAAAACAGCAAATATAATTAATAGCTAATTAGAGTAAGACTGTTAATGGTAATGGTTATCCTGTCTTTCATTTGCTAATGATATTTCACATTTCAAAAACATTAAAACTATTTTGAGTCTTAAAATATTTTTCTACTGAAGTATTCTCTTTCTTGGGCGAAAGGAAGCAATTTAACTCTGACAGAAATTGGTTTTAGAAGAGTATGCAATTTAAATTACTGACTCCAAAAAGCAATGGTTAGATATTTTCTAAGGAGCTGCCACAGAAGATAAAGGTCTGAATGAGGAAAATAAAACATACTTAGACCCCAAAATGTATATTCTAAGAAGTATATTATTCATGTATTCATGGAAAACCATGAGTTGATATTTGTTGCAAATGAGATACTATGCTAAGTGCAAGGGACAAAAACGGAATAAGACATAGCCACTGAGTTCAGATTGTTTACAATTTAATATTCACACACTCAATTAATTACAATGTGAAAAAAGACTCCAGGAAGATAAATATCAGGTGTTATGTAAACACAAAAGTAGGATATCTGCACCAAATGATGTTGAGGATAGTGGTGGGGTGGATTCATGAAAGTATACCTAGAAGGGGGGATTAAAAAATGAATCACCCAAGAGCAGGCAAAGTTAGACAGATTAAGGCTAAAGGAGGATTACTTTGTAACTTTCTGTAGCATCTGAAGATACTCCCAACTCAAAAAATGTGTAACTTAATCTAGTTTCAGATGATTTGTTTTAAAGCATGAGGAGACTTGGATCTTGGAGTGAATACTCTGAGTCTACATTTACATGCATTTAAAACATATTTAATGTATACCTATTGTATGCTATGGTCCATGTTCCGCATTGAAATTAAAGACATCAAATGAGGAGCTCCTGGGTGGCTCAGTTCATTAAGCATCTGACTCTTGTTTTGGGTTTATGCCATGATCTCAGGGTTGTGGGATTGAGCTCTGCCTGGGGCTCTGCTCTCAGCAGGAATTATGCTTGAGATTTTCTCTCCCCCTTCTTCTGCCCCCTTCCCACCCATATGCTCTCTCTTTCTTTAAAATAAATAAATCTTTAAAAAAGAGACATGAAATGATCCTGTCAGTTTCTGGTTTTTAGCAGAGTAGTCGACTAGATATTGAAAGAAAAACATTTTAGAGCAGCAAAGCTACAGACACACACACACACACACACACACACACACACCTTGAATGCATAACTAAACTCTGTCTGTAAAGTATAAATCCTCAAATCCCAGAATACCAAGAAAAGAAAATAATACATAGAGTTAAGTAGGTCTACATTTAACTTTTGCTCTGGTGATATCTGTTGGTCTATAGTGCCTGAAGGCTTAGATACTTTTGCAAACAGAGGGATGGAAAACTCCTTGGGGTCTGAACAGAGTGGGAGATTGGCTTTTAGACTACTACAGTTAGACTTGGGATTGCCTAAGGGTGACATCCTCTGTGAGTGAAGTAGAAAAAACAGTCCTTCAAAGAAGATCATTGGGGAATGCATACCTTTCTCAGTTTTGACTCAGCATGAAGTGAGGAGAAATAAAGAAAAGGAAAAAAAAAGAGGGAGGGGAAAGAAAGAAAGAAAGAAAGAAAGAAAGAAAGAAAAAGAGAAGAGAAGACAGGGAGAGAGAAAGAGGAGGGAAAGAAAAAATATAGGAAAGATAAAGAAGAAACAAATAAGGAAAGGAAGGTAAAGAAGGAAGGCCAGGAAGAAGAAAGGAATGAAGGGAGGGAGGAAGGAAAGAAAAGGAAAAGTGTACAAAAAAAGAAAAGGAAGAAATAAAAACAAAAACAGAAAGAAAGATGAAAATTAACCTTCTAGGACTTACCAACCATAGCCTATCTTCTTCCCCTGAGTTAGAGTCTGGAATTCACAATATCTATCAGGCTCCCTAAAACCCAGTTCAGAGTTACAGGTGGTCCTGGATTACTATTGCCCCAAATGCCTGGTAAAAGTAAATACAGATCTCCTCCAAAGGAACACTTTCAATTAAGACCTCAATGAATTCCCACAGACAATGTTCTAAGAAATATGAGATCATTTTTTTAAAATCACTAAATATATAATTAAATAATCAACTGAATAAGATGATGCAGAAAAACAAATAATCTTGCCTGTAAATAATTCAGATGTTAGAATTATAAAATGTAAAATACAATTTATATGTATTTAATATGTTTAAAGAAATAAAAGTGTGATTTGAAAGCATGATGATAAAAGAGGAGATTATCACAGAGAGGTCACAGATCAGAATGAACATTGTTGGAGAAGGCAATAGTGAACTTCTGTTGTGAATAGTGTTAAGAAGAAATTAACCAGGGGCGCCTGGGTGGCTCAGTGGGTTAAAGCCTCTGCCTTCAGCTCAGGTCCTGATCCCGGGGTCTTGGGATAGAGACCCACATTAGGCTCTCTGCTCAGCAGGGAGCCTGCTTCCTCCTCTCTCTCTGCCTGCCTCTCTGCCTACTTGTGATTTCTGTCTGTCAAATAAATAAAATCTTAAAAAAAAAAGAAGAAATTAACTGAATTAAAAAACAAGGGGATGGAATATAGAAAAGACTGGTTATATGACATGAAGAACACAATAAGAAGAGCTTTTAAAAATTAAGTAAAACTTATTAGAGAAAAAGAGGATGAGGTGCCTGAGGAATTCCAAATTTGTTCAGAGACCCTCATCTTGACTGATAAACCTGAAAAAAATTCTAAATAAGTTAAATGAAAGATAACCTACATTTAGACTTATATGAATTTATAGAATATCAAAGTCAATAGATCTTAAAAATTATCAAAGGAGAGATTACTTTCTAAAGATTGAGAATGAGAAAGACAGAAGATTTAACAATTAAAGCAATGACTCATTAGATGTTATTACTAAAATACTAACAGTAAATAATATAATATTTGCAGCAATTTTAAGGAAAAGGGCAAAATGATAGCATTTTTGATAAAGACAAACTGAGTTTACCACCAAGACACTTTCATTAAAACAACTGCCAAAAGATATATATTTTTTTAAAGATTTTTTTATTTACTTGAGAGAGAGAGTGGGCAGGGGCAGGGGACAGAGGGAGAGAGAAAGGGAGAAAATCTCAAGCAGACTCACCACTGAGTGTACAGCCTGACTTGGGGCTCAGCCTCAAGACCCTGAGATCAGGACTTGAGCCAAAACCAAGAGGGAGATGCTCAACTGACTCCGCCACCCAGGTGCCCCTCAAAAAATATCTTTTAGGAAGAAGGCAAAGGACTCTAGCAAACACATTTGAGCTGCAGGAGTAATAGCATTAAAATTGTTTGAAATTAAACAGGACATGTGGCTTAAAACCAAACAAACATTAGCTATATAAAATAATGAAAACATTTCTAATTATAGTATTAAAAATCAATGTAGGTCAAAACAGTTTGATAGTGGCATAAAACAGACATTTAGATCAATGGAACAGAATTGAAAACACAGAAATAAACCCACTCATATACATTCAATGGATATTTGACAATGGAGAAAAAAAAAAGCAAAAAAGGATAGTCTAGTCAATAAATAGTGATGGGAAAACTGGATAACCACATATAGAAGAATGAAATTAGACCCCTATCTTATAACATTTATAAAACTTAATTCAAAGTGGATTAAATACTTAAATGTAAGATACAAAACTGTAGGACTACTAAGAAAAAACTAAACATAGGTTAAAAAGCTCTTGACATTGTTTTTGGCAAAGATTTTTGGGACATGACATCAAAAGCACAACCAATTAAAAAAAATTAACAAGTGAGACTATATCACACTAAAAAGTTTGTGCACAGAAAAAGAAATGATCTGCAAAATACAAAGTTAACCTATGGAATGATAAAAATATTTGCATACCATTTATCTAATTTCAATAGTAAACAAAAACAAAAACAAAAACAAAAAACCAAAGCAAAACAAAAAGCAACCTGATTAAAAAATGGGCAAAGGACATGAACAGACACTTTTCCAAAGAAGACATACAAATGGTCAACAGGTACACAAAAATATGCTTGACATTACTAATCATCAGGAAATGCAAAACAAAACCAAACAACACGTCACCTCACACCTATCAGAATGGTTATTACCAGAAAGACAAAAAAAACAAGTGTTGGCAAGGCTGTGGAAAAAAGGGAACCCTGGCACTTTTGGTGGAATTGTAAACTGGGGCAGTCACTATGAAAAACAGTATGTAGATTTCTTAAGAAATTAAAAATAGAACTACCATAGGATTCAGCAATCCCACTTCTGGATAAATATACAAAGGAAATGAAAACCCCTGTTCAAAGAAGTGCATGTTCATTGTAGCATTGTTCACAATAGCTAAGGCATAAGAAACAGCCCGTGTCCATCAACAGATGAATGAATAAAAGTATGGTGTATATAAGCATTTATATATAATGTAATGTTATTCAGTCATAAAAAGAAGGAAATCTTGCTTTTTATTACAATATGGATGGACCTCGAGGGCATTATACTAAGTGAAATAAGTCAGAGAGAGAAAGACAAATATTGGATGATCTCAATTATATGTGACATCTAAAGAAGTTGAACTCAGAGAAAGAGAGAGTAGAATGGTGGCTGTCAGGGACTGTGGGATGGAAGAAATGGGAAGATGTTGGCTAAAGGGTACAAATTCCCAACTATAAGATAAATAAGATCTGGAGATCTAATGCACAGCATGGTGACTATAATTATCAAAACTGTATCATATACTTGAAAGTTTTAAAGAAGGTAGATCTTAAATGTTATTACCATGCATACACACATACACTCACATACTCACAACTCCTAATTATGTGAAGGGATGGAGATGTGGTACCTTACTGATACTTAATTACTTTATTGTGATAACTATTTTGCAATATATCATATATTTAGTCATCACACAATTTGCATATGTTATATGTCAGTAATAGCTCTGGGTAGAACTAAAGCTGGGTAGAACTAAAAATCTGAACAACAAATGCATATGTATCAGGGAAAAGCTAGATTAAGACAGCCATATGTTAAAAAACACTAGCTCACCAGGAATATATAGATCTGAACTTGTATGCACCTACTATCATTATCTTTAGAACATTTAAAGAAAAATTTCATTTATCTACATGGAGGTAACATCATAACAAGGTATTTCAACAAATTTGTCTCATAAATTGATTAAAAACAGACAAAAAGAAAAGCTATAGAAGAATTGATGGCAAGTAGATTGCCCGGCTAGACACAGAATACTGAACTCAAGCATATATAGTACATTTTTTAAAAAGTGCATATGAAAAATTTACAATTAACCACATACTAAACATAAAGAAAGTCTCAACAAACTTCAAAGAATTTGTAACAAAAAGACCAAATTCTTGGATCATAGTGCAAGTTATAAATTATTCACCAAAAGATAACTTTAAAAGCTTTGTAAAAATTTAAATTTGATAACTCATGGGTCGGAGAAGAAATCATACTGGAAATTATAAAATACAAGTAAGCAATAATAAATTATTGCGTGTTAAAAATGGCAGGAGATAGCTAGAGAAATTGGGAGTGATTTGTCGCCTTAAGGGCTTGAATTAAGAAAAAAATAGAAGGCCGAAATGAATGAGTTAAGCGTGCAATTTAAGATGAGAGAAAAATGGTAACAGAATGTAGAAAGGAAACAAAGATAAAGGAAAGAGTTCTTCACAACACATTCATCTATGAAGGAAGGACAGAGATTCTGAAACAACCAGACCGGGAACTCCTTAAGCTATGGAAGCATATATTTTGTGGGTCATTATATGCATCTTATGATTGTTTTGTCTTTTTAAATTTTTTTATTGTGGAATGTGAATATACAACCACATGCATAATATGTATCTTCTTTTAAAATTATGATGATCAAACAAAGACCCATATCCCTCAATCTAGCTAAACAAAGCTACTTTATGCCCCTCCCAGTCATGTCTTTTGGTTCCTACCTGACCCATTTTGAGGCAACCAATTTCTTGAATTTTATCTTGCTCATTCCCTCACTTTTATTTATATTTTTGCCACAGTGCCTACTAATTCTAAATATATATATTAAGATTTGTCTGTTTATATGAATGGAATAATACTTTATGCTTTGTTCTGCAACTTGCTTTCTCATACAATATTGTGTTATCAACATTATTCCATGTTGAAGTATATCATCTATTTATTCACTCTTACCACTTCGTGCTTCATAAAACACAATTGTTTTATATATTCTACTCTTGATAGACTTTTGGGCTTTTTTCACTTTTTTTCTAATATAAGCAATGCTGCTAAGAACATTCTTATATAAGTCTGCTAGTGCACATGTACAGAAGTTTCTCTAAGGAGGTAGGCATATGCTCAAATTTACTAAGTAAGAGAATTTTTTTCCCAATGTACCTCTAACAATTTTTTTTTTCTTAAAGATTTTATTTATTTATTTGACAGGGAGAGATCACAAGTAGGCAGAGAGGCAGGCAGAGAGAGAGAGGAGAAAGCAGGCTCCCTGCGGTGCAGAGAGCCCAATGCGGGGCTCGATCCCAGGACCCTGGGATCATGACCTGAGCCCAAGGCAGAGGCCCTAACCCACTGAGCCACCCAGGCGCCCCATACCTCTAACAATTTAAATTCCCACTAACAAAGATAAGAATTCTTATTTCTTCATACTTATTTCTTCATACAAATTTCTAAACTTTGGTATTGTCAGACTATTTAATTTTTCCCCAATCTGTGGTATGTACCATGGTAACATATTTTACCTAATAATTTATAAAATTGAACATATTTCCTTGTTTTATTCATTTAAAAGAGCTCATCACATATTCTGGATACTGATTCTTTGCCAGTTCTCTCAATCTATGGCTCATCTTCCATTCTTTTTATGGTATTTCTTGATAAAAAGGCATTTGTAGTAGTCAAATTTATCTCTCAGTTTTAATACGTACAGATGGCCTCCTACTTTTTTTCTCCCAAAAGTTTTAATGCTTTGACTTGACTCATTTGGAATTTATTTTTGAGAATGATGTGAAGTAAGGACCCATTCTTTTCCTTTTATAGATGACCAGTTATTCTAGCATAATTTTAAAAACAGTCCATTATTTCTCCACTGATTTACAAGACAAAGTTCTGTTTGTATATCTGATTTACACATAAAGGTTTCAGCCAGAATGTGAAAAGCTCTGAGTCAAGGCTTTATCCTACAGGAAGTACTCTAGTTGTAATCTTTAATTATTTGAGTCAACTTTACAGTTGCTCTCCCCAGAAACACACACACACACACACACACACTCTCATTTGCATTCAATTTCAACAACTTGCAAATCACTAGAAGCCCATGCTTGGATCTGTGGAGCAGGTTAAGGACCTTGTCATAGGTCATTAACATGTTATTTCCATAAAAGCAGATGCAATCCGGTCCATCTGCTTTTCATTTTCATTGTCTTTCTGATCTCTTCAGGACAAAGCCCAAACCATATTGTGGCTTTGAATTCCCTTCACCTCTCCAGTTTCTCCTCTGGTCATTCTCTGGTTCCTTGTCTCTTCCTCACACCCTCCTCTCTACTGGCCTGCATCACATCTGCTGCCACATTCACAACTCCAGTTCCTGCACCCACCATTCTCCGCCTTGCTTTTGCAAAGCCAGTTCTTCAGCTGAAGCTTTTCTCCATCCCACCTCATCCTGCTTCCCCTCTACCCCATCTCTAAGATGAGGCCCTCCCATCTTTCAGGTCACAGCTTAAGACCAGTTGACTTGCTCCCCTTGTGTACTTTCATAACATCCTGTTAATTATCCCTATCGAAGCCTGGATGTCAGTGTTTTGGGACTGTTAGACTGTAAGCTTCTCTAGTTCTAATAGCATCTACAGGGTATCATGCAATGCCTAACACATTGTCACCTTGTCTCCCTCCGTAAATCTCTTGTTCTTTCATGAATATTCTAATGCAGGAGAATTGCAAATAACAAGATAGTTCAGGCACCATTTCCTGTGCCTGTTATATAGATTTTAAAATACATCATCTCTACTTCTAGATTTTAAACTAGATTTTAAAAATATATTTTAAAATATATCATCTAGATTTTAAATTAGATTTTTAGATTTTAAATTTTATTTATTTATTTTTTAAAGATTTTATCCATGTACTTGAGAGCAGAAGAGTGAGAGAGCACACTTGAGAGGGGAGAGGGTCAGAGGGAGAAGCAGACTCCCTGCTGAGCAGGGATTCCTATTCAGGACTTGATTCCAGGACTCCAGGATCATGACCTGAGCTGAAGGCAATCACACAACCAAATGAGGCACCCAGGCGCCCCTAGATTTTAGATTCTAAGCTATATTTTAAAATATATCATCTCTACTTCTTACAACAATGTTGCAAGCAAGGTATTATTATTCCTACTTTGCACATGGGAAAACTCAGGAGGCTAAATTTTATAATATCACGAACCTAGGAAGTGTTGAAGCCAGCAGTCAAATTCAGTTCTGTCTGGTATAAAACCATTCCTACTGCAGTGCCCTGCTCCCTCCTCACCATCAGATCTGTGTTTTGGAAAGATAACAGTGACAACTGACAACCTGGTTGGCAGCTGCATAGTAGGGGAGAGTGAATGAGACAGTGGGAACCTTGAGCCGATCAAAGTGGTCCTAGGAGGATTTAAGGAAGAAAACTCAGATTCAATGACTATCTTTGACAGCAAGGACCTAAATTAAAGTAAATGTGAGTATATGTTATAGCACTTTGCTATCCCTGGAATGCTATATAAATGCAAACTACTATAATTTGGATTAGCATTTTATTACCACCTTTGTACTCAGGCTTGGAAAATTAAGGACACAATAAAAACATCATTAATGTAAATGACTATATCTGCAAACATAGTTCCTTAGGAAAAATAAGATATGAGATGTTTATTTTTCCACCACAAACAAAAAATATTTGTTGCTTGTGAGTTAAAAGAAAAAAACACTTTTCCTGAAAAGTTTCGTGTAAGATCATAAATATTCAAGGAGAGGGTTATTGATGCCATATGTTGGCACAAGTGGATTCCAACAGGGAAAAGGACTGTCTAATGAGCTGGCATTGCTGAATGGCTGATTTCTTAGTTCTTCCTTTGAATCCCTTTAAAAGTGTTCAGGCTATGTAATGTTTCCAAGTTCTTTTGAAAGCTCTTTCAAAAAATAATTATTTTATGCACATGATAATAAAACGTTTTAAAATTCTTCAGTTTAATACAAATGTTAATTATCTTTAGAAAAGAGCCAACTTAAAAATAATAGAGTAAAAAATGATTTTATATACGTAATTGATGAAATGGTAAGCTTCTAATTATGACATTCATTTGCTTCTTTTTTTTTCCTTCCTCTCTCTCTTCCGTCCTCTTTTCCGTTCCTCCTCCTCTTTCTCTCCTACTTCTTCCCTTCTCCCCTTCTCATTTCCCTTCTTTCCTGACTGCTGGTATTCAGAGAGCATCTCCTTTTTTTTTTTTTTTTTAAAGATTTATTTATTTATTTATTTGACAGACAGAGATTACAAGTAGGCAAGAGAGGCAGGCAGGGAGAGAGAGGAGGAAGCAGGCTCTCCACGGAGCAGAGAGCCCGATGTGGGGCTCAATCCCAGGACCCTGGGATCATGACCCAAGCCAAAAGCAGAGGCTTTAACCCACTGAGCCACCCAGGCGCCCCCAGAGAGCATCTCTTGAACATCTACTCAGTAGACAGACACAGTGCCAGGACCCAAAGATAAATAACAAAAGTATCTGCTTCCTCAAGCATACAGTCGGCTAGTGGTTATAAATTCAGAAAAAAAAATGCAATGTAGTAAATACTAAAATGAAGAGGGGGGCCTTGCGAAGTGCATTTTACTCCAAAAGAAACATTTCTAGACCTTGCCTTTAACCTAGAGAATTTGGATATGTGGATTAGCATGCCTTTCAAACTAGTCTACGCTGTTCCCACACATTTACATCCACTCCATAAATGTTCATGCGCAGGGGAAGTGACGGACTCAGATTGTTATTTTTGAGAGACAACTGGCACCTGTGACCAGAAGCAGGCAGGTGGGTGATCAGAAACCCACCTGGTGGGTTCTGAATCACCTGATTCAGAAATCAGGTGAAAAATAATGAGAGTCTTAGTTAAGGCAGTGTCAGGAGGGGTGAGGAGGGAGATGCATCAGGAAGGGAAATTTTTCAGATATGGTATGAGTAGTACACAAGCAGTCCAAAAAGGAGGGTTTTGTGCGGTAGTGGAACTATAGGTTGATGTGGATGGTGTGGGGCTAGGCGGTGCTGATAACATCAGATAAGACTGCAGCTGTATCTAAAGGAAACACTTAAAATCCCTTCTAGGGCATTTGGCAGTATTGAATGTGCATCAAAGAAGAGATCTTTTCTTCCTCACATAAAGATGGCAACAACAATAAATACCTAAACATTTTATCCCAGAAAACAGTAAATATCACTGCTGTTGTTTTTGAAATATGGATCTTTTCAGCAACAATTGTACAAGGATGTTGTTGAATCATTTCTCCCTTTAGAACAGTGAGTTTATTTTAGCATTTGTCATTGCCTTAGAAGGAAGGAAATATAGATCTGTTTTATTGGAATAACAGCTGTCAGTTTGAATATACAAGGCATAGCAACCTTGCCAGACCCATTCTACTTGAGAAAAATATTCATTTAAAAGTTTTAAAATGAAAATGGTTTCTAACTTATAAGCCCCTAATTACGTCACTTGATGGTAGCAAGCTAATAACACCAAAAAAAAAAAAAAGGGGGGGGGGAGTGAAAGCCGAATTTAAAAGTAGCTCTTCAAATGTTTTTACCTTTGACTCTTCTTAATTGCTGCTAGACATTTGGGGCAAATTCCTGGTATCTTTATAATAATTAAGACGAGTGATGTCTGTGTGTATGTGTGTGTGTATGTTTGTGTGTGCACATGTGCCCACAGATGTACCTTGGGAGTTTTCTTTTGTTACCTTTTTAGTAACTACTAGTTAGTTAAAAAAAAAAAAAAGCTGGCTAATTGACATTTATAAAAGTATTGGATTTGTCTATAGAGAGAATAATCAATATGGTATGTGAGCAATTGGGTTAAATGGTATTCATTTAGACATTCATAATATATACACAATGTTCTTGTCTATCTATGCTTTGATCAATTGTAGGTTACTGATCCAACCTGTGCTGGCTAACCCTGCCCAGGTCAGCAAACCAGACAGAAGATGGTATAGCTGGAGTCTCTTTTCCATTTGTACTGATAGTGGAAAAGTTAATAAGCTTTGGAATCAAACAAACCTAGATTTGAATTCTGACTTTACCCTAATTGGCCACATGCTATTTAGCAAGTTCCATACATTTTCTCTAAGACTCAGTTTAACATTTAAAAAGCTCAGTTGGATTGTGTTAATAATGCACTTCTGCCAAAAGCAGAATTTGCTCACACACACAACTCCCAGCAAAATATGATTAGTTGACTAATCTACACAGTAGATTGTCTACTGTGGTTTTAAATAATCTGGGTAATGGTTCTACAATCCACTTTTACAAAATCATATTATAATTATTTATGCAACAAATATTTAGTGAGACCTGAACTTTGAACCAAACAATGTGTTTCCTGTTGAAACAAAGATTAAATAGACATAGTCCCATATCCTAGAGTCTTTCTTCCTCAATCCCATTTCCTTAGAATCCAGTAGGTATTCCGTAAATAGGTATTGGATAAATAGTGGCCTTAGGTTTGGTAAGTGTCACTTAGAACTGTACACGGGGTAACATGGAGGCAATGTGGAGAGTGAAATAGCTGCACATTAGTGAAGGATGAGGGTTGTGGGAGTACGTGATAACTGGGAAGACTCTGAAGGGAGCATATGAGGTAGAAGAAACAGCATGAGCTAGAGGCAGGAAAGAGTTCTGTGTGTGAAGGGCACTTCAGAAGACAGCAAAAGAGACTGGAGAAGTGAGCTGTAGGGAAAGAATGCCTCACATTAGCATGATGTACTCAGCAGTGTGCTTTTATTCTGTAAATTGAAGAGAAGACATGGAATGGTCTTAGCCTACATTGCGGCCCAGTCATAGTAACATTTGGGTATATTACTGTTGACTGTGGACCAAAGGGGGGGGAAAAAGGCTGGCTTAAGACCCATCAATAGGAGACTGTTCCATTACTCTGCTAAGAGATGCTGAGGGACCACTGACAAAGGCTCTGTTGATAAAGTGAAGAGGTAAGATTAGATTTAAGAAATACATAGGTGGCAAAATTGACTGGACTGGCTGTTGGTCTGGTGCAGAAGGTAAATAAATAGGGAGGGAATGACAGGGTCCTGCTATTGCTACCAAATAGACAGTCACCAACTGAAACAGAATATAGAACAGAAGATGGGTTTAAAGGGGGAATACTAGACTTACTGAGGCGCACCTGGGTGGCTCAGTCAGTTCAGCATCTGCCTTGGGCTCGGGTCATGATACCAGGATCCTGGGATCAAGTCCCACATCGAGCTCCCTGCTCAGCAGGAAGACTGCGTCTCCCTCTCCGTCGGCCCACCCTCCAACGTAGGTGCTCTCGCTCTCTCAAATAAATAAAATCTTAAAAAATGAAAACACTAGGCTTGTTGAGCATGAATATTTAAGTAAATCAAGAAAACACATATAAATTGGAAAACAGGGCTGAGCTGGCAGAGAGCACTTGAAGTAATAAGTACTGAGTGTTGAATGCAACGGAAGAATCACTAAATTCTGCCTCTGAAACTAATAATACAGTAGATGTAAATAAAAATTTTTTGGAGAAAAAAAAAAAGCTTTATTGCCTAGTCCAATGAATTACCTAGTTTTTGCCTTCCTTGGCTTCTCTATTCCTCAACAATTTCATTACCCCCTCATTAGAACTCCTCACTCCCTTGTTCCTATGACTCTGTTCTAAACAGAGTTCAGACTTTGGTTACTATCCCGCATGCCCTGCCCTGTTGGTCTCTGCCCTGCTCCATTGCTGCAGAAAACTAGAACTTACTGGGAAGGCTGGTGACAGTGCTTCCCAGGCAATCTCAGAAGGAGACATCATTGATGTTAATGAGTAAGTTCACATGGTGAATGTATATTACAAGCTTTTATGTAGTTAATTCTTAATCATTTAGACCAAAGAAAGAGAAAATTTAATCTTATTTAAGGCCACTGACATAGATAAGAGATGACTGAGAGCTCTGGGAGTTAAATTTAACATAATTAACCTTTATTACCACCTCAAAAAAAGAGAACAAATGTTTAATTAATTTGCTTAAAATTTAAAGACAACAGAGGTGACTCTCTAGGCAATAAATACCACACACACACACACACACACACACACACACACACATATTCAGTCATGCCAAAATTAAAAAAACAAAAGTGAGGCTAGTTGTCACTAGGAAATCAAGCAAAAATATTTTAAAGAGATATACAGAGGGAGGAGGAGCAAGCTGGTGGAGGAATAGGAGACCTAAATACCATCAGGTTCAAGGAGGTCAGCTAGAGAGCTGTCAAACCATTCTGAACAGATAAAACCTCAACAGGAGAGAGAAGAGAAGAGCACCAATTCTAAGAACAGAAAATCGACCACGTTCTGGAAGGTAGGATGTGCAGAGAAGTGAATCCGAGGCAACATTCAGAAAGATAGACCTCTGGGGGAGGGACCAGCTCCTGGTAAGTGTTAGAAGAGTGGAGCACAAAATCAAAACTTTTAGAAGTCTGCTCCACTGAGGGATGTTGCTTCAGAGGCTAAGTGGGGGGTGGAAACTTCATGGGGACAGTGTGGTCTCAGGACCCGCATGGTCACAAAAAGATCAGAGGTGTCTGAGTGTGGCAGAGCACCCAGGTATCAGAGTGTGGAAGCCAGCTGCAGAGATGGAGCCAAGGAGGGGCCTCTCAGCTTGGGATTACCTTAAACCATGACCTGTGGCACAGTTAGGCCACTGCTCTTCAGGCGAGGACCCAACAAGCAGCAGATCCGGGGAGACTCACCTTCCCCCTTGGGAGGAGCAGTGTGGGAGTGTGATACAGGAATTAGCTGGGTTTGGAGACTCCTAATGGGGCCATGCACCAGAGACAGAAATGCTTGGTCATGGACTGGGTAGGCTCTGAATGCAGATAGAGACCAGGGAGATGGGAGGGACTGACTGTTTTTCTCTGAGGGTGCACTGAGGAGTGGGGCTCTGAGTTCTCGGCTCCTAAGGGGCGAGAGATTGGGAGGCTACCATTTTCATTCCTGTCTTCCAAAGCTGTACAGAAAATGTTCAGGGAACAAAAGCTCCTGAGACCAAGAACAAGCAGATTACTTAGCCTGGCCCCTGACAAGGGCAGTGTGACTGTGCCTTAGGCAAAGACATTTGAGAATCACTGCAACAGGACCCTCCCCCAGAAGATCAGCAAGAAGATCCAGCCAAGACCAAGTCCATGAATCAATGAGAACTGCAGAACTCCAGAGCTAGGGGAAAGCAACACACACAGTTAGTGGCATTTTCCCCATGATCCTTTGGTCTTTCAAACTTAAATTTTTTTATTTTATTTTTTTCTGATTCTATTCTTTCAATTTTTCCACTTTCCTATTTAACATTTTAAACTATTTTATCTTATCAATACCTTTTTAAAAATCCTTTTAGATTTTCATTGTTATAGTCATATTTTATCCCTTTATTGTATTTAACCATATTTTTTGTATATATAGAGGTTTTTTCCCTTTAAAAATTTGGGATACAATTTCTTCTAATAAATCAAAACACACCCTAAATCTAGCACATGGCTTTGTTCTAGTCTTCAGCCTGATCACATTCTTTCCTCTTTTTCTTTTCTTTTTTCAACCAACTTCTTATCTTATCAATTCCTTTTATAGAATCTTTTTAAATTTTCATCTTTACAGTCATATTCCATCCCTTCACCATGTTTACCCTTATTTTTGTATGTATATAAGTTTTGCTTTCTTTAAAATTTTGGGAGGCTTCTTCTTCTAAGATATATATAAATATAGATATAGATATAGATAGAGATAGAGATAGAGATAGATATTTTTTTTCTTTTTCCCCATCCTTCTCCCCCTGGTTGCAGGTCTCTTCTGATTTGGTTAGTGTATGTTTTTCTGGGGTCATTGCTATACCCTTTTAGTATTTTGTTCTCTAATTCATCTATTCTTATCTGGATAAAATGATAAGGCAGAAAAAGTGACCACAAAAAAAAGAACAAGAGGAATTATCAATGGCTAGGGACCTAATCAATATGGACATTAGCACGATGTCAGAACTACAGTTCAGAATGACAATTATGAAGGGGCTTGCTAAACTTGAAAAAACCATGGAAGATATTAGAGAATCCCTTTCTGGAGAAATAAAATCCCTTTCCAGAGAAATAAAAGAACTAAAATCTAACCAAGTTAAAATCAAAAAAGCTATTAATGAGGTACAATTGAAAAATGGAGGCTCTTACTATTAGGATAAATGAGGCAGAAGAGAGAATTAGTGATATAGAAGACCAAATGGTGGGGCACCTGGGTGGCTCACTTGGTTAAGCAACGGCCTTCAGCTCAAGTCATGATCCTGGAGTCCCAGGACTGAATCCTGCATCAGGCTTGCTGCTTGGCAGGGAGTCTGCTTCTCCCTCTGACCCTCCCCCTTCTCATGCTCTCTCTTTCTCTCTCTCTCACACACACACACACACTCTCTCTCTCTCTCTCTCAAATAAATAAATAAAACCTTAAAAAAAAAAAAGACCAAATTATGGAGAATAAAGAAGCTGAGAAAAAGAGAGACAAATAACTACTGGACCATGAGAGGATAATGTGAGTGATAAGTGATACCATCAGACAAAACAATATTAGAATAATTGGGATCCCAGAAGAAGAAGATAGAGAGAAGGGGGACAGAAGGCATATTGGAGCAAACTATAGCAGAGAATTTCTCTAATTTGGCAAAGGGAACAACCATCAAAATCCAGGAGGCACAGAGAACCCCCCTTCAAAATCAATAAAAATGGATCAATACCCATTCATCAAATAGTAAAACAAGCCTCAGAGACAAAGAGAAAATCCTGAAAGCAGCTTGGGACAAGAGGTCTGTAATATACAACAATAGAAATATTAGATTGGCAGCAGGCCTATCCACAGAGAGCTGGCAAGCCAGAAAGTACTGGCATGATATATTCAGAGCACTAAAGGAGAAAAATATGCAGCCAAGAATACTGTATCCAGCTAGGCTGTCACTGAAAATAGAAGGAGAGATAAAAAGCTTCCATGACAAACAAAAACTAAAAGAATTTGCAAACACCAACCCAGACCTACACAAAATAATTGAAAAGGGTTCTCTAAGCAAAGAGAGAGCTAAGACAGACAGAAAGGAACAGAAACAACATAGAGTAACAGTCACTTAACAGGCAATACAATGGCCCTAAATTCATATCTTTCAATAGTTACCCTGAATGTAAATAGGTTAAATTCCCCAATCAAAAGACACAGGGTATCGGAATGGATAAAAAAACAAGACCCATAAATATGCTGTCCACAAGAAACTCATTTTTAGAAACAAAGACACCTCCAGATTTAAAGTGAAGGGATGGAAAACAATTTACCATGCTAACAGACATCAAAAGAAAGCTCGGGTGGCAATCCTTAGAGCAGACAAATTAGATTTTAAGCCAAAGACTGTAATAAGAGATGAGGAAGGACACCATCATACTTAAAGGGTTTGTTCAACAAGAATATCTAACAATTTTAAGTATTTATGCCCCTAACATGGAGCCGCCAATAATATATAACAGAATCAAAGAAACACATCAACAATAATACAATAAATAGTAGGGGACTTTAACACCCACCTCACTGAAATGGACAGATCATCTAAGCAAAAGATCAACAAGGAAATAAAGGCTTTAAATGACACACTAGACTAGATGGACATCACAGATATATTTAAAACATTCCATTCCAAAACAACAGAATACACATTCTTCTCTAGTGGACATGGAACATTCTCCAGAATAGAGATCCTGGGTCACAAATCAGGTTTCAGCTGGTACCAGAAGATTGGGATCATTCCCTGCATATTTCAGACCACAATGCTTTGAAACTAGAACTCAACCACAAGAGGAAAGTTGGAAAGAACTCAAACACATAGAGGCTAAAGAGCATCCTACTAAAGAATGAATGGGTCAACCAGGAAATTAAAGAAGAATTTTAAAAAATCATGGAAATAAATGAAAAAGAAAACACAACTGTTCAAAATCTTTGGAACACAGCAAAGGTGGTCCTGAGAGGAAAGTATATAGCAATACAAGACTTTCTCAAGAAACAAGAAAGGTCTCAAGTACACAACCTAACCCTACACCTAAAGGAGCTGGAGAAAGAAAAGCAAAGAAAGCCTAAACCCAGCAGGAGAAGAGAAATAATAAAGAGTTGGAATCAATGAAATTGAAACCAAAGAATAGTAGAACAAATCAATGAAACTAGGAGCTTGTTCTTTGAAAGAAGTAATAAGATTGATAAACCCCTGATCAGACTTATCAAAAAGAAAAGAGAAAGGACCCAAATAAATAAAATCATGAACGAATGAGGAGAGATCACAACCAAAACCAAAGAAATACAAACAATTATAAGAACATATTATGAGCAACTACATGCCAGCAAAGTTTACAATCTGGAAGAAATGGATGAATTCCTAGAGACATATAAACTACCACAACTGAACCAGGAAGAAACAGAAAACCTGAACAGACCCATACCCAGGAAGGAGATTGAAGCAGTCATCAAAAATCTCCCAACAAACAAGAGCCCAGGGCCAGATAGCTTCCCAGGGGAATATATGTATATATATTCTACCTAATATTTAAAGAAGAATTAATACCTATTCTCCTGAAACAGTTCAAAAATTTAAAAAAAAGGGAAGGACAACTGCCAAATTCACTTTATAAGGCCAGTATTACCTTGATCCAAAAACCAGACAAAGACTCCAGCATAAAGGAGAATTATAGTCCAATATCCTTGATAAACATGGATGCAAAAATTCTTACCAAAATACTAGCCAATAGGATCCAACAGTACGTTAAAAGGATTATTCACCACGACCAAGGCGAATTTATTTCTGGATTGCAAGGTTGGTTCAACATCCACAAATCAAGCAATGTGATACAATACATTAATAAAAGAAAGAACACAAACCATATGATACTCTGAATAAATGCTGAAAAAGCATTTGACAAAGTCTTTTCTTGATCAAATCTCTTCACAGTGTAGGGATAGAGGATACATACCTCAATATCATCAAAGCCATCTATGAGAAACCTATAGCAAATATTCTCAAAGGGAAAAACTGAGAGCTTTTCCCATAAGGTCGGGAACATGGCAGGACTGTTCACTATCACCACTGTTATTCAACATAGTACTAGAAGCCCTAGCCTCAGCAATCAGACAACAAAAAGAAATAAAAGACATCAGAACTGGCAAAGAAGAAGTCAAACTCTCAGTGTTTGCAGATGATATTATCCTTTATGTGGAAAACCCATAAGACTCCACTCCAAAACTGCTAGAACTCATACAGGGATTCAGTAATGTGTCAGAATATAAATCAATGCACAAAAATCAGTTGCATTTCTATACACCAAGAGCAAGACAGAAGAAAGAGAAATAAAGGAGTCGATCCCATTTACAATTGCACCCAAAACAATAAGATACCTAAGACTAAACCTAATGAAAGAAGCAAAGAATCTGTACTCAGAAAACTAAAAAGTACTCATGAAAGAAATTGAGGAAGACAGGAATGGAAAAACAATCCATGCTCACGGATTGGAAGAACAAATATTGTGAAAATGTCTATGCTACCTAAAGCAATCTACACACATAAAGCAATGCCTATCAAAATACCATCCATTTTTTTCAAAGAAATGGAACAAATAATCCTACAATTTATATGGAGCCAGAAAAGACCCTGAATAGTTAGAGGAATGTTGAAACAAACAAACAAACAAACAAACAAACAAACAAAAAAACCAATGTTGGCAGCATCACAATTCCAGACTTCAATGTCTATTACAAAGCTGTCATCATCAAGACAGTAGGGTACTGGCACAAAAACAGACACATAGGTCAATGGAACAGAATAGAGAGCCCAGAAATGGACCCTCAGCTCTCTGGTCAACTAATCTTCGACAAAGCAGGAAAGAAGGTCCAATGGAAAACAGACAGTCTCTTCAACAAATGGTGTTGGGAAAATTGGACAGCCACATGCAGAAGAATGAAACTGGACTATTTCCTTACATTTCCTTCACACCCACTGCTTTTTAATGTATAACAATGAAGAAGAATTATAAGGTTAATAAATGACAAAAATAAAATGCTGACCAAACAGTACTGCAAGGCAGATGTTTGCTCTATAAATAGGGGAGAAACCAAGAAGGGAGAACCTTCCTCTGTCTGTGATTCAAATTCAAATGTGCCTGATTCTAAAGGCCTAGCACATTCTATACCAGACATTTTACTTCTAACTTTTCTTCTCAAAAACTAGAGGCTCTTAGTGGAATTTTGGATCTGACCTTCAAAGTTAAATAATACCAGCTATCAGGAAATAAGCGTGAATTTACATTATCCATGTCCTTTTTTCTCTTGTTTCCTATCATTTCTCAGCAGTTGGGGATCAGTTCATTATCTCTGAAGTCTAGTAGAGGCTCTATTGAACTCTTCTCCTACAGTACCTCTAACAACAGAACACAGAGAACATGACTTGTTATCTTTGCAATGTAGATGAATTCTGCACTTGATTCCATGACATATTCATGTTTCTGTCTTAAAAAAATCTTTCTAATTAATTGTCTTTCTAGAAAAGTGTAGCACATGCATTTTTTATTATGTTATATTAGTCACCATACAGAGCACATCATTAGTTTTTGATGTAGCGTTCCAAGATTCATTGTTTATATACAATACCCAGTGCTCCATGCAATACATGCCCTCCTTAGTATCCACCACCAGGCTCACCCATTCCCCCACTCCCCTCCCCTCTAAAACCCTCCATTTGTTTCTCGGAGTCCATAGTGTCCATAGCCTCTCATGGTTTGTCTCCCTCTCCGATTTCCCCTCTTTTACTTTTCCCTTCCTTCTCTTAATGTCCTTCATGTTATTTCTTATGTTACACAAGTAAGTGAAACCATGTTATAATTGGCTTTCTCTGCTTGACTTATTTCACTCAGTATAATCTCCTCCAGTCCCATCCATGTTGACGCAAAAAGGTCACATGGTCATTTTTTATATATAACTAGAAGCTAGTTCTATGGAAGTTCAGCTGCATAATCACACTGAATTAATCCCATGTCCCCACAGCAAGCTAAGAATGGCCTGACTTCCCAGGATTCCCTGGTCAACAATTGGATCTTGAAGTGCTTCTAAATCAGAAAGGGCATTCTACTAATACAAGCAATTTGAACTCACTTTTGGAACAAAATCGGCCTTTAGGGAACTGATAGAGGATTATTTCTCTAGAATGTAATAAAACATTTTATAGAGAATTTATGCTCTAATCTCTCTAGAAATTTGGGATAAATGTATAAAAAAGGGAAAATAAGAGATGAAGCAACTTCATTTATGCTCTAGAGACAAAATCTTCCATCAGTTCCCTAAATGCTGATTCCACTCCAGAAGTGAAGCCAAATTGCTGCATTAGTAAAATGCCTTCTCTGATTTAGAACTACTTTACATACGAATAGACTGAACCAGGAAACAAATAACATTAAAACATGTAATAATCAGTTAACAACTATTATAAGAACTAATGGAAAGAATAGATAGCAGATATTGACCCGCCTTTTTACATTTATATTTTTAATTTTTCATCATTTAATTTTCTCAAATGATCCTTTATAATTTACTTGAGCACTGGACATTTACATTCATCACTGCATCTTATAGATCATTTTCAAAAGAAAGGACCACAATATGGTCAGATCCAGCAAAAGGCTAACCCCTGGCTTTCTCTTCCAGTTCAATTCTCTTTCTTCTAATTTTTTTAAAATTAATTTTTATTTTTATAAAAGCATTACATAGTTCTTTGTCTTCTCCTTTGCCTCCTTCTAGAGGTAGTTGCTGCCATCTTTTTAAGCTATTATTTCTTTTATTTTCTTCTATATTTCTAGAGAATACACATGTATTTCTACTTATTGTTTTATCAATTGTAGACATTGCTTATTTACAGTTAACCTTGAGCAACATGGTTAAACTGCACAGGTCCACTTATCGGTGGGTGTTTGTCAATACAGTTCAGTACTTGTAAGTATTTTCTCTTCTTTATTATTGGCAAGACTTCAGGTCAACAGCAAACTATGGGTAGTTAAGTTTGGAGGGAGTCAAAAGTTATATGAGGATTTTTGACTGTGCAGGGGTCGGTGCCCCTAACCTCTCTGTTGTTCAAGTGTCAAGTACATTTCATATTATGGCAGTTGAAAAACCATTATCATTTCTCACCATCCCATCATTACTTTCTTTCTTTTTCCTCATCTTCCCAGTATACCCACATCCAAAGTTCTTGTTAAATCAGTAGTTAATGCTGATATTAATAATGTTTATTTGTACACTGTTTGTTGTTTACTCATAAGCAATGTTTTTTGCTGAAATTGCTTCATGTTTTATTTGCTTGGTTTTCAATGCATTTATCCTTAATTTTTTCCAGGTGCTCAAACAGCTCTGTCAAATGCTCTGTAATTATATTTCCAAATGCTAAAGCACATCAGATAAATTTTATCTTACTTTGATTCTGGAGGAATTCACTCCTGCACCCTGTGTAGTGGGCTCCAGTCTGGACAGCTTGCTCTCTCAGTGTGATATGCATATGGCTTCCATAGATATTCATTTGCTAGTCCTCTGAACTGGTTCTGGTTTCCCAAATTCCATACCTTCTGTCTTTTGGTTTACTCCCATATCCTCTAGTAGAAACCTGAGAGTCACCTGTGACTCACTTTGCCTCTTCCCTCAAAATATAGATACGAAACAGATGACCAAATCCAGTAAATTTTGCCTCCAAAAAGCATTTCCAACCCATGTCCTTTGTTCCATCCTCAGCATTTGTAACTGTCCCTCAGAACAATGCACTGTTTAAAATATAACCTATGAGAAACTATACTAGTTATCAAGCATGCTTAGATATAGCCTGAAGAAAAAAACATGTACTGGCAACAGGCCTCTGGGGGAGAGGATGATATATGTCCTTGCAGCTGGGATCACTGGGCTCGCTCAGGATGGAATGCTGCCTGCTTCATTTTTCCGGTGTCTCCCCTTCCCGGGAGAGCATTAGCAGTAGTCTGACAATACTTTTATTTGAGCTTATTCACTATAGATCACGTACCGCGTAACCAGATATATTTTGCCTTTCTTCTTACATATCTATAAGACTCAAGGTCAATGTGTAATGTACTCTGGCTTCTTTGTTGGTTGTTACTCACTTTCTAATAAAATGAGACTGAGGAGTTGTTCAGGGCGACCGTCTTTTCTACTGTCATCCCTTGCTCCCATTCTTTTGCAGCTGACTTGTTTGTGCCTCGTTCTTCTCCTGTGCGCCTCCTCTGGGCCTATTCTTTTATTCTTAGTGCAGCTAAAACTTTCCAAACTATATTTCTGATCTTGCTATTGCCAGACAAAACCTTAAATGAATTTCCACATATTTCAGGATAAAGTTCAAACTGCCTATCTTAGTGTGGAAAGCCTTCATAACTCTCCAGCCTTGTTTCTCATTGTCTCTCTTGCACTGTGTTTAAGCAATACTTAACTTTGTTTCAGTTCCTTAAATATGCATCATTTGCACTGTCTCTGGAAACACAGCTCTCTCCTCTTCTGGTGAACCTTTACTTAAGGTAAAGTCTTAATTGCAATGGCATTCCTCAGTAAAGATGCTCCAGTGAATGTTTCCAAAACACCCACTGCTTCTCCACCCATCATAATAAACAGCATACCTGATACAATTACTTGTTCAATGTCTGCCTTTCATGCTACAGAGCACATACATCTGTTCAACAGCTGTTTTCCTAGTGACTAGGGAAGTATCAAGTACAAAGTAAATGTTTTTTCATGAAAAAATTAATAAATATCTATAAGAGGTTGCAAACTCCAATTTTCTGTAGGAGGTAGATAGATAACTTTAGTGTTAGGGGCCAGCTTGGGTGGAATCTGTGCCAAACTAGATCTGTTTCATCAAAAGAGCCGAACAATCCTCAGTTCTACTTAATTGTTACCAATTAGGAATATGGGCTCCCTTCTTCTTTCAAAAAAAAGAGATAAGCCAGGAATCTGGACTTTTTGATAAAATCTGGTATTTTATAAATCTACCACTAATTCAAAAGGAAAAAAGAAAAAAAAAAAAAGAATAGGCAGGCCAAGCAAAACATGGCTGCTTGTTTCAGATCTCTGGGTAAATAATAAATATGTATTTCTAGTCTTGATCTGATGAGGCTGCTAAAGGTCTATCACTCTCTTGTGGTATCTTTTTTTTTTTTTTTTTAATTTTTTTAAGAACTTACTTATTTGTCAGAGAGAGAGGGAGAGAGAGCGAGCAAGCACAGGCAGAGGCAGAGGGAGAAGCAGGCTCCCCGCCAAGCAAGGAGCCCGATGTGGGACTCGATCCCAGGAAGCTGGGATCATGACCTGAGCCGAAGGAAGCCGCTTAACCAACTGAGCCACCCAGGCATCCCTCTTGTGGTATCTTTTTGAGAATCTTAGCTGATATCACATAGTATGCATCTAAAACACAATTTGTCATGTTTTTCTACATAGCAACTACTTCCAATATATTTTTTAATAGTGTTACTTTCCCAAGTCTCCAGGATGAAAATCTTACCATCTCTCCTTGTTCATCCCTGAATCTAGTAAAATGCCAAATTCTGAAAGGTCTTCCTTCGGATTAGTGAACTGAAAAGAATTTGGAGTGATATAGGCCAAATTTGTATTTTTTAGCTGTACAACCTTTGGTAAATTCTTCAACCTTACATTTAAAATGTAGAAAACAAAACCTGTTTGTCAAGATTGAGCTGAGGACAAAATAGCTATTATTGCATATGAATTAGGTGCTCAATAAATATCCATAACACTTCCTGCTTTCTCTTTACTTGCTCTGTCACTTGTTTTCTTCTTTTCTGTTTCTACAGCTAGCACACTGGCCCAGGCACATAAGCTAATGTAATTTTATCCTGCCTCTTAACATCTGCTTTTGAACTATTCACCATGTCAAGAAAAAACTTTACAAAATATAGCTACTTTATACACTTAAGGCCCTCAATTCCCTTTGTAAATTATATTCCTCTGTAATCCTAAACTTTATGCACCCCCATTCTTCCACCCTTTCAGCTCAACGAAGCATTGACACTTCCAATGCTATCAGTTCAATGGTTCAAGCATTTCTTTAACATATTGAGACCTCTACCATTTGAATCAAATTTCATTATCGTTCCTGTCCCTCAAGTCCTACAAACAATCATCTGTACCTATATTTTCTTCCTTCTCTCTCACTAAAATGAAGGAAGCATGCCTGTGCCTCTCAAAGGCGACCCCTTCATGCATTCTGTAAATCCTATGTCCTTTTGCTTTCAGGACTTGGAATTATTTTTTTCTAATTTATTCTCATTAGTGTACAAATGTGACTTAATGTCATTAACCTTGAAAACAAACAAACAAAATATTTATCTTTTTAAAAAACATTTTATTTATTTATTTGACAGACAGATCCCAAGTAGGCAGAGAGGCAGGCAGAGAGGGGTGGGGGGTGGGGGGAAGCAGACTCCCTACTGAGCAAAGAGCCAGATCCTGGGCTGGATCCCATCATGACTTGAGCCAAAGGCAGAGGCTTTAACCCACTGAGCCACCCAGGCACGCCTAAAATATTTATCGTAACCTCAAACTTCTCTCTAGCTGGTCTCATTTCTCTGCTCTCCCTCATGGTATAACCATTTAAGAAAGATGTGTATCTCCACCATTTTCTTTTCAATTCACTTCATTGGGTTTTTGTCCTACTACTCTTATCAGAGTCACTAATTACTTCCACACTAACAGATACATTGGTCTCTCCTCTGTCATTTTAGCCAATCTCTTAGTTTACCACTCCCTCTTCTTAAAACACTTTCTGTTCTCTTCTGGCTTCCAAGACAACAACACATGGTTTCCTTCTATATCCACAGCTGCCTTTTCTCTCCGTGTTCTTTTCCTTTAGCAACAGCAACTCTTTCTAAATCTCTATGCAAGTCCTTCTCTCCAATCTCTCAAATCCATGCAATTAGCAAATCCTATTACTTTACTGATAAAGCTTAGTCTAAAATGCTTCTTTTTCTCCACTACTCTCAACCTAGGTGAAGCCACCAACTTCTCACATAATAATTACTGTAGCCTCTAATCTCACCTTCGCTCTCCATTAGCCACAGTGTATTCCCACATTGAATCCAGAGTGATATTTAACAAACATAAGTTATTTCACATCATCCTTTTCCTTAAAATCCTTCAGTGGCCCCCGATCCCACTTACTATGAAATCTTAAGTTCTTCCCTATCTCACCTGAATTTGCATGATTTAGCCCCACTATCTACCTCTCCTACCTCTCCTCCTGCATCTGCATCTTGTATTGCTCTTCCTCTCACTCATTATACCCCTACCTTCTTTCTGTTCCTTGAACATGCCACTCTCATTCCTGCCCTAGGGCATTACTTCTCCTGGGAATGGTCTTTCTCATATGTGCATAGTTGACTCCTCTCGGTCATCTAAAACTCAACATAACTGTCCTCTGTTATTTTCATCATGCCACTTCCTATTATCTAACATTTTCTTCTAAAAATTACTTCCATTCTCTCTTTGCAGCTATGTAGATTTTGTGAAAATAGGAACTTGTAGGTTTTGCTCAATAATGTATCTCTGGTACCTAGAACAGTTGTCTCAACATAATTGGTACTCAAGAAATGTTTGCTGGATGAACGAACAAATCAGTGAATATATTTTACCTAATATTTGTTTTTTTATACCATTTCAAAAAAGTTGGCAGTAAAAATCAGCAAATGGGTTGGTTTATCAGATTTCAACAAGATTTTATATTGGGTAAAAGATAGAAGTAAATGATTAGATGCAAAAAATGATATGATGAGTAAGACTTCAGTTGGAAGACTGTAAAAGAGTTCAAAAAATGACTGGGGTACTCTAGATGTCCTAGTTTTTCACTGACACATAAATAAGAGATGTTGATACTATAAACCTTTGAAACAGTAAAACATTAAACAAAAATAGAAATCAGAGTAAGAAAAAAATGATCTAAAATTTTCCACATATGAACTGTTTTTTTTTTTTTTCTAAAAAATTTGTTCTTCATCTCACTTTTTCTTGAACCCCTATGGAGTCCACTACACTATTTATTTATTGAAAAAAACTATGCATTTGAATGCCAAAATAATTGCAATAGAAGAACACATTTGGAGAAAGATGCTTCAGGCAAGAGATTAAACAGAGTCAAATTTTGATTATGTATTCATCACTCACATGAGTTTCATTCTGGAGGTGGTTTTCTATACTCAGATAAATTCTATACCTTTGGCACCAGAGGAGACTGATATACCATGAATATCTGAGGGAGCAACAGAGTTGAAAAGGTCTTTTCCACCCCCCCCTCCTTATTTAAGCCCAGGGTCTTAGGAGAACCCTCCATAGATATATGTGGTGCTCCTTATGTAAAATGCCAAGGTTATGGATAAGTCTGAGTTTCTGAAAGACAGACACTTAAGGAATTATTTATTAATATATAATTTTTAAAAACGAGGCAACTTTATTAAACAAGTATCAGTTTTCATGTTTTCCATTCGTAAATTTAGGCCATGTTTAATCTAGAGCCAGGCTTTTCATATTTCTCAATCATGACAATTGTTTAATCAGCAACTATAGTGATGCAAGTAGTGCCTTTCACTTTGAAAGATTATTTTTGAGAAGAAAAAAATCAATTATCATTCAAATTTTGATGAACTAAAATCAGAATTAGGAACTAATATCTCAAAATTTGTCACCCTACAATATTTTTTCTGCGGCTCCTTTGATCTCATGACATTTCTCACAAAACTAGCAAGTGACCTTGATTTCAAGTAATTTTATTTAAAGGCCTGAGAAAAACATGCCCTCAGGCTCCTAAATTAGAGACAGCAAATATCAGTGAATAAAAAGAAAAAAGAATCAATTAAATTGAAGATATATGATATGTATAACATTGGAGGACATGGTTTTTTGTTTGTTGAGCATCCATTCCTCTCCTTCCATTAGAACCTTGACCTTCCTTTTGAGGACATCTCTCATAGTGTATTAATTGGGAGGCAACTTGATTACATGGGGTTGTCTGGAGATTGCATTCCTCACAAAAGCAGCAGCGTGTGGCGCATACTGCTACTGTGCTGAAGATTTTGTGCAGCAATCAAGAACTCTCTTATTTCTTATCCTTTTCCCATGTAAAGTTCTCTAGTATCCTATTAAATTAATGAGCCCATGATTCCAATAAATATTCATCTTTACCAAAATAAGCCATTTCTCGAGTTATTTTTCATCCTGCTGTTTTCATAGAGTTTTCAGATACTTTATATTATTTGATCCTCACCACAATCTTCAGAAATGAACAGAAGCAAATTTGTTAGCCTCTATTGCAAATAAAAGCTAAAGTTCAAAGGGGTTAAATAATATGTCTGAAGTTTCATGGTTAATTAGTATCAGAACCTGTGTTAAACCTAGGACCTCTTTCTCCAGACCTCTTGACATTGTATTGTAGTACTTACATGATACTAACCAGTGATAGCAGTCAATGCTCTGTCATAATGCTTCCTTCAGTGGCTTATCATTTTTATCTATTTTTTTCTTCCCTTCTGTTTTTAAAAGATTTTATTTATTTGACAGAGAGAGAGATCACAAGTAGGCAGAGAGAGAGGGGGAAGCAGAGAGCCCCCGCCAAGCAGAGAGCCCGACGCAGGGCTCAATCCCAGGACCTCGAGACCATGACCTGAGTGGAAGCAGAGGCTTAACCAACTGAGCCACCCAGGTGCCCCTCATTTTTATCTGTTTAAAAGGAATCCTGGGGCCGATGGGTGGCTCAGTCAGTAAAGCACCTGCCTTGGGCTCAGGTCATGATCCCAGGGTTCTGGGATCAAGCCCAGCACAGGGCTCCTTGCTCAGCAGGAAGCTTACTTCTCCCTCTCCCTCTGCCTGTAGCTCCCCTTGCTTGGGCTGGTGTGTATACTCTCTCTCTCTCTCTGTGACAAATAATAAATAAATAAAGTTCTTAGATAGAATTAAATTAAATTATAAAATAAATAAAAGGAATCTCAAATGAGTGAATCATAAAACACTAAGTTTGAAAGAGATATTAAAGGATTTATTCCTTCCCCATCCCCATATATGTAAAAGTATGCCCCATGACATTCTTCCTTTGTTCCCTTTGTTTTAAAGTCAGAGAATACATTCCTTAACTTGAGAAAATATCATGTACCAGATCTAATCTATATGGACAACATACTCAGAGTTTGATAGGTTAAAAAAAATGCAGAATGCATGGTATTAGGTCATGGATTGCAGAGGAGGCCCAAAAATTACCCCACCTCACTTCAACCCCCCCAGAACTGCATCAAAAATTAAACAAACAAGCCACCATTAAATGAGATAGTTTTATTTTCTGTGTCCTGTGCTGATACGCTCTAACTTTTCCTGTCCTTCCTTACCTTTGGCCACTGTCAAAAGTCTTATTCTTTGTAAAATAACAGATATCATATTGGAGGAAGGTATCTATGCTGTTTTATAACAATGATAAAGTATTAAGGCAGCATTTGAATCCTGGTTAACACAACTGAATTGTATAAGAAATCCAGAGATACATCGAAGTCTTAAATTTTGTTGGGGGGAACACTGGTGGTGGGGGTGGGTGTTATTATTCCATATGAGATAATGGGAAAAACTTCTCTGGTGAGATGATGTTTGAGTAGAGAACTGAAGGAAATGAAGAAGGCACAGGACACGTCGAATGTGGCAGAGGAAAAAGCAGGGCCAAGTCTCTGTGCACAGAGTTTGCTTGGCTCTTCTGTACGGGCTCAGGACAGACAGCTCCAATGCAGTTATCACAGCCCATTTGCCGGTCATTAACCTTGAGCTCTATTTTACCTGCTGGCTGCTGGCACAATTCAGGTGCATTTTTGCTGCTCATTTATTTTCTGAAGAGTCAATGAGGATTTCTGCTATTCACGGCTCAGGGACTGGAGCCACGCCATGGCAAAATTTCCATCAGTCTAAAATAGCCTTCCTTTGATACATTCCTGACTGCTTCGTATTGGGTGACCAATGCTTCAGCTACACAGCCTTGTATGAGTGGAAACCATGGAGCTGTGGGCACCAAGCAATGGTTTTTAATTAACCCTTGCTTGGCTCCTAGCTCCCCAGTGTCTGTCTGTTTCCCCAGAGAAGCAACTGTAGAGATGGGAGGCATTTTTTCTGGCATCCCTTACTATTAGCTTACTGACTATATCCTACATTGCATATATATTGTTAAGAGTTTACTTTCATTTTTTTCTATATACCTCTATGAACTTGAATTTAAACAACTGCTTAATTAAAAACAAAAATACTGAAAGAAATTGGATACTGGAGCTCAATGACATGTGTACTATGGATTATAAAGCTCCAAACTGATGCATTTGTATTGGAAAAACAAATACACACATGCATTACAGAAAAATAATATTTTCAGCAATTTGGCTGCATTTCAAAAGGTGTTATATCTTGTTTTTTAAATGTGGCATATGATATATCCATACAAAGTTATACTATTTGGCAATAAAAAGAGATGAAGTAGTGATGCATGCTACAAGGTTGGTAAAACTGGAAAACCTTATGCTAACTGAAAAAAGCCAGTCACAAAAGGCCCTATGTTGTATGATCCCACTTATATGAAATGTTTAAAATAAGAAAATCCATAAAGAAAGAGATTTTCAGGGACTAGGGGAAGCAGAGAACGTGGAGTGACTGCTAATAGGTATAGTATGTTTTGGGGCAGGGAGGGTGATTAAAATTTTCTATGATTAGACAGTGGTGATGGCATTATAGTTCTGCAAATATAATAAGACCACTACACTGTACATACTTTGTAAGGGTGAATTTGGTAGGTATATAAATCTTATATCAATAAAACTCCTATATTTTTAAAAGAGTATAAGTTTACTGACTATCTTTCTTGTGAAGGAATACCATTTATTCTGTGTTTATGAATGTTTTCCACATTTGGCTATGAAAGTATTCTTTTACAGAAAAATAATAAGTTTTGCATGAGACTTTTTAAAATGCTTATTTAGGGGCACCTGGGTGGCTCAGTCAGTTAAGTGTCTGCCTTTGGCTCAGGTCATGATCCCAGGGTCCAGGGACCGAGTCCCGCATCCGGCTCCCTGCTCAGCAGAGAGCCTGGTTCTCCCTCGCCCTCTGTCTGCCACTCTGCCTACTTTTGCTCACTCTTTTTCTGTCAAATAAATAAATAAAATCTTTAAAAAATATATAAATAAATAAAATGCTTATTTATCAAAAGAAAGGGAATGTCAGTTCCCACAATTTGCTGGATTTGGAAATCCAGAAGTGTGGGATCTACTAATCTGTGTCAGGCTGAGGCAACAGAGGCCAGATGAAGACATTATCAATATGCCCCAGAAAATAAGCAAGTTTTAAGAATGTATAGTTAAACATTCAAATGAATACTTGCTTCTTTGGTATTCTTCCTAATTATTTAAAAATAGTTGTGGGGCACCTGGGTGGCTCAGTGGGTTAAGCCTCTGCCTTCAGCTCAGGTCATGATCTCAGGGTCCTGGGATCAAGCCCCGCATCGGGCTCTCTGCTCAGCAGGGAGCCTGCTTCCTCCTCTCTCTCTCTGCCTGCCTCTCTGCCTACTTGTGATCTCTCTCTGTCAAATGAATAAAATATTTTTTAAAAAAATAGTTGTATGACTTCCCTGTATCTCACCTGTATTGAGTCCCTCTGAGTGTCATATGGCATTCTGATAGGAAGCTAGAACCTCTCCTTTCTCATATATAAAACTCATGTTTTACAAGTAAAATGACCTTAAATTTTAAATGACTTGGAAGATTGGCAATTTCTATAATTAGCTTTGATAGTACCACACAGTTGAGGCTATAACCTTCTATTCATTATGAGCCAATAGGTTTTTGTAAGCTATAGACATCCAGATCAAAATTAATTGAGATTCCTGATATGAGGAATTTGAGAGGCAGAGTGCAGGGTTTGGGAGGTAAGGAAGGAAAAAAATGAAACAAGACGGGATCAGGAAGGAGATAAACCGAAAGAGACTCTTAATCTCACAAAACAAACTGAGGGTTGCTGGGGGATGAAGGGGTATGGAGAGGTGGTTGAGTTATGGACATTGGGGAGGGTGTGTCATATGGTGAGTGCTATGAAGTGTGTGAGCCTGATGATTCACAGATCTGTACCCCTGGGGCAAATAATACATTGTATGTCAATAAAAATAATTAATAAAAAACATAATAAAAATTGAGATTCCATATCTCTCTTACTCATAGAGTTTTTACCTACATGGGCATTATAAAATTTCCCAATTTTATCCCAGTTACACAGGTAACTCCTAGGCAAGTTCCTATGGTGTGTTTGTACTAAGCTCCTTGGATTATTAAGGCATGCCCTCTCTGCACAAGGAACTATGCTTCTGGCATTACTACCCTGATCCTTCAAATATGTTAAAGGAATTCATATACTTTGCCTTAAAGTTCTCTTTTTCTAAGACAAGTTTCCAAATTTTTTGACCATTTTTCAAAGACATGCTTTCTATCACCATCTTAGTTACACTTCTCTGAACACATTCTAATTATTAGCTTGGTTTTAGAGATTTATATATCAAATAAAAATGTCTGTCCACCTGGAGTATTCAACAGATGAATAAGCAAAATGTGATGGAACTCTGGAGAGAGGTCAGAATTGGAGATGGATTTAAGGGTTATCTACTTAGAGGTGAGAATTAAAACCAGGAGACAAGATAATGTCCCTGAGAAAGAAAGGAAAAAGAAAATTGCTGAGAAACAAATAATTAAACTATAAAAAGCAAAATGATACTACAAACCCACCATAGGAACTTGCCTAGAAGTTACTTGTGTTTTCCCCAGCACTCATGGCAACTGTGTGTACAGGGATAAAATTGGGAAATTTTTTTGTTCAGTTACACACTGAGCTTTTGACTTGTTACTGTAGCATAACCTATTCTATCCTAATGAATACACAGTCTTTGGTAATAATTTTGGATAGGAACCTAACATCCCATGTGTCCTAAAAGAAGTTAATTAACTTTTCTGGCCTGGATTTGCTTATTAGTAGTAATTGAGGGCTAAATTAAACAATCTCCAAGATTGCATCTATTCAAATATAATACAACATTGTGATATCTTTGAGTCAGGGAAATTTTCTGTGTAAACCATGGTGTTATCATAAATGTTTTGGTGCAGCTGGTAGAGTCGAAAACCTACACCCATTACAGACAGGGAATTGATTTCCTAGAAGTTGTCTTTGGAGATTTTAGAGATAAAGTCATGCCACATGATTTTTTTTTTAGAGAGCCAATGCCCAGAACTATCTTGGGATGTTACCAAAATCTTACTTTTGTTTTACTCAGGATAATTAACATGGGGACTATCCTTCATCTGTGATAGGAGAATGATGACTACTGATTATTGCATATGCTTCATCTCACCCAGTATTCATTTATCTAATTATCTGCCCATCATCTATCTAACCACTAGCAACCTCTATTATTTTCCCATTTTTGCTAATGAAGAAACTGAGACTCCCAGAAAATAAAATATCTTCCCAACCAAATAGCAGTGCTAAAATGTAATCCCAGGTTTGTCTGGGTCCATAGGTCAGGTTCTTAATCTATAAAATGCCTCAAGGGTAGATTGTAAAGTTTAGTATGGAGAAAGTTTTCTAAGGTTGCTACTTCAGATTTTGTTCCATCCCCTTTTACATGTGGTTAAATTGACCTCATCTGCCAAATTCACTCTCTATGTCTCTCAATTTTGGTCACATATTAGCTTTTCCAAATTACTTCTATTCTTTTTTTTTTTTCTTCAGTTTCAAGAAGTTTCTCAGCAATTTTTCTCTTTATTGCCTTTTTTTTTTTTTAAACTTTTGTTTTCCCACACTACTTTATATATAATATGCACCTGTTATGGTCTATTATTCTGTCTATAATTTTAAGTTCCTGGTTCAAAATAACAAGCAAACAGTACTAAATTATAAGCTGTCCAGGTTTTCCATTACTGCATGAAAGGCATGTCATTTTGTATTTTTACCTTTTACTATAGCAAATTAAGTAACACAGATTGAACCATTCCTAATCAAAAAACTTCCTGTTCTTTCATTTCTATTTTTGCATTTTTTCTGACACAGTCTCGACATATCTTTTTCTAATGTCGTTAACCTTGACTCTGTTCTATATCTGTTGTATAACATCTTAGAGTAGTAATTCTTGGTCACCTAGAATAGTCTCTGAATAAAATATCAGAAAGAAAAAAAATTTTTTTTTAATTACAAAGGTAATTCTTTCCATAACATAATGTCAAAAATACAAATAGCGATCTCATTTACTCAACAAATTTGGAACTACCATGGTAACAACGTCAAGGAAATATAAAGAAAACAGTGAAACAAAATGGCAGACAAAAAATTTATTTAATTTAAATTTAAAGATTAAACTCCCTAGAGACTCAATACTTCGTCTACTTTTCCTCAGGAAACAATGACTATATAACATTTTGTTTGTAGTGTACACTATGTTAATTTCCCTACAGTCCTTCTACTCCTTCCCTTTATGTTGTGACCGGCAATCACAAATCCACAGAGGTGGCCCACCAGTATTTAATTCAATCAAAGTAATCTCATTTTTCTTGTCATTGTGGTTCTATAGCAAAGGGATTGGATCAGCAATGAACATGTAACACAATTAAGGCCAATGAAACCTAAGAACAAGTTGAAACTTTCTTATCCTTCTCAGAAAAACAGAGAGCTTTTGTTTGACTTCCTGTTTTTCTAATATGCACAAATATATCCATGTACTGTTATGATCATGTCTCAATTTCAGATAACTTAGATCATATCTCAATATCAAATACATTAGAAGAAATAAAATATCAAATACATTAGTAACACAGGGCTGTTTTATGAAAGCAACACCTTGAATTTGGGAACTCAAAGAAACCTTGAGAGATTATGTGAAAAGGTCTTTGAAATATATAAAGCATAACAATAATAAGATAATAATTTCTCCTCAATTCAACACACTGAGAAATTAAATTGTCTTTGGTTCACTTGTATTATTTTTATGTACCGTTAATCTAAGCTTACATAAGCTACTGGTGACATACATGACATATAAGACTCTCCAATGACACTATCTGCTTAATTCATCGAGTCAAACAATGCTGTGTGACTCTCAATGCCTTTCATAATCTGCGTCCTCTATGCTCACCCTCCTCTACTTACATGTTGTTGGTACTCCCTCATGTGTACCTGCATTTCCAGACTCTTCACAGCTCTACTGTCCCTCCCTCTCCTCACCCTCTCCATATGTACCATCTTAATTTTTGCATCTTTACCTTTTGGTCAAGCCCCCCTCCCCACTCCTGCAACAATGAAACTCTTCTCTACAACGGTATTTGGCTCTTTGGCTCTAATTACACATTATCATGCTTCTGCCTCTAATGCTTTAGTTTTCTCTGTGATTAGGTGGTTAGATCCTTGAGAGTAAGGATTGAGTCTGATTTCTCTTGTACCTGCCTAAACCCTCAAACACTGTGTAGTAATATAGATATTAAATAAATACTTGATTGATAAACCATTTTTTACTATTTGTCTTACAGAATTTGTTGCATAGCTCTAGAAAAAGACTTTAAATAACTGGATTGGTTTCGGGCTCCCAAGATTCAGCAGATAAAAATACAGGATGCAAAGTTAAATAACTATTTTTTTAGTATATCAAATGCAATATTTGGGACATAATTATACCAAAAATTCTGGGTTTTAGTTTAAAATTCAAATTTGAGTGGATGTCCTTTATTTTTCTGGCAATCTTAGATGAGGCTGCTCTAAAAAATACTTATTTTTCTAAATAGAGCTAAATGTCACATTTATGAGTCACTTAAACTTTATACCATTTTGCTAATCAAGTCCTATAGTATATGAAGTTCTCTTCATTGTTCTACCTGGCAGGACAAGAAAGAGATTGAATATTATGTGAAAGTCATAACATGTACAAGGAGGCAAAGATGAATAAGATGCCATCTCTGCCCTCAAAAAGTTCAAAGAATAGTCTTTGGGAGAAACAGCCCATTTCATACCAGCCTCTTCTTGATATGCATCTACATGGCAATCCATACAGTTAAATTTTTTTAGGCCTGACCCAGAACTCCTGACCCAAAATCTCAGACAATATTATATAGTTTGGTTGTCAAAATGAAGTATATTTGTTTTGGGGTACAAATTAAATAGTTCCTGCCTCTGAAGTATTATATTAATAATAATTAATACAAATATATATTATATATAATTCTATATGATATATTATATAATTGTTATAATTCATAATTTATAATTTATATTCCTAAGTTAAAACAATTATTCATAATTTGGTTTGATCAGCACATTATTCTCAGAATTTGATAATGAAGTGAGTTTTTATTATGGAAGTTTCTTTTCCTGGTTTCTGGGTATTTAAATATGCATTTTTTAGCATAAACAATGGAAATGTATAGTAAGACATTTTTTTCCTCTGAGCCACTGTGTAAATCCTTCACAAGTAAATGCTATGCCTACTATTTAATGTGAGTCATTTATTTCGATGATCATTAATACATAGTGGCTTAAATTTTGAACCTCTCTGTGTGGCCTTGGTCTGTGTTAGTTAATCTTTTATCATCCAGTCTTTTCTGCAGTGGAGAACAGGAGACAGGAGAGATTTTCTTTGCCTAGCATGATGTCATAATGGCAGTGTGTGTGCAAAATTTGATATTAGTTAAATTTTTAGCTCTACTCTGTTTATACTTACATGCCATATATTCAGGAATGACTGTAATAATAAAAAATTCCAAATTCCAGAAATAACAGCATGTTTTTCATAATAGTATTAAACATGTAGCAATGCGTGTGTGTATGTGTATAAGTATTTCTTAGAACATACAATTCAAGGTTTTAAAACAGTGTCTCCTTAATGATAAAAATTTCACTTCTGGAATACAGTGTCATATCTTTCCTTCATTTTCCAAATATAAACTATTGATCTCAACCCACTGATATGATCTCAATCTGTATTTTCATGGAAGCCATTTTCAATTAAAATAAGGTGTAATTCAGGGGCACCTGGATGGCCCAGTCAATTAAGCATCTGCCTTAGGCTCAGATCATGATCCCAGTGTCCTTAGATAGATCCCTGTATTGGGCTCTGCACTCAGCAGGGAGTTTGCTTCTCCCTCTCCCACTGTCTTAACCCCCATTTGTGCTCTCGCTCTCTCTCTCTAAGTGAAAAATAAAATATTTAAAAAATAAATAATATAAGATATAATTCATAAAATGATGATTTTCATGGAGTTTAATTGGTCATTAACATATCACATGAAGTTACAAATGAAGTGGTATTAAAAGGTACCAACAAGAATACTGGGGAAAGTTATATCAGTTTGAACAATTTGCCAATTACTCAGATAGAAAGCTGTAATTAACATCATCATTATGCCAAGTCTTTGGATATCATAAAATACTCATTTATGGTGTATATTTTTGGTTGTCAAAGATTACCTTGGGTAGCTCTTCAATTTGATTGGCATCTAGATAAAGTTCCTCTAACGTCCGTTCAAAGTTAAAGACCTCCTTTGGCACCTGCTGAAGACTGCAGTGGGAGTAGTCTAAAACTGAGATGATTTCTTCTTCACCTCGGAAACATCGGCACGGCACCAGTCGGCCGATGATTTTCCGTTTGGTGGTCATCTCCAGGCACTGCACTAGAAAAAAACAGGAAAAAACAAAACAAAACATGCTTAATTGACTGAATTTGGAGGGCATTCCTGTAATATTAAAGCCTTAGAAAATTAATTTTAATATATGTTTTATAATTATATAATGTTTTAAAGTTTATATAGAACATGTACATGCATTACATCATTTAATACTTGAATAGCCCTGCAAGGTATGTGAGATAGGTTTTATTTTCATTTAACAAATAAAGAAATGGAATTCAGCGAGGTTAAGATATTTCCCATCATCACACAGCTTTGGAATGGCAGAATCTCGCCAGAATACAATCCTGACTCAGTGCAATGCAATTACCATGCTTACTTGATACACAGAACTATAACTTTTTTAAAATTTTACACAAATTACATGGCAGAACAGAAATATCTGGAATTTGTTGGAAAAAATTATATTTTTTCCATTTCTGTAAAAATATTCAAGTTTCATTTCTAAGGTTTATGATGACCTCTTTTTGGCCTACAAATTCAAGCCACTAATATATATTTATTAAATTATATATATTTATTAAATAGCATATATTTATTAAATATATATAAACATATATTTATTAAATAATCCCTATGTTCCAGGCACTGATCTAGTTACTGGGATAGAGTGATGAATTAAACAAAGTCCCTGTTTTCATGAAGCTTCTATTCTGTTGGAGATACAGATTACAGATGGATTGGTTTTTTGCTTCAGAATGAGAACCTATCTTTATGAATCTTATGATTTTAATGGTAGAAAGCAACTTATAATCATGGTAGAAATTCCAATAATATCTTTCTCTATTTGTTAAACTGACCAAATGCCATGAAATCTTGCACAGGCTTGTACCATGTCACTTATAAACTTCATTAAATCTATTGATTTTCATGTTATTCTTCTAGACTCTAAGTCTCTTGAGAGTAGAAACTATGTTTTATTTATTTTGCATGACATACAGTAAATATTTAATAACAAATGTAGAATGAAATAAAGTTGTATGGAAGCATAAAAGACCCCAAAAAGTCAAAGCAATCTTGAAGAAGAAAAGCAAAGCAGGAGGCATCACAATTCCAGACTTTAAGTTATTACAGAGCTGTAAGGATCAAGACAGTATGGTACTGACACAAAAACAGATCCATAGATCAATGGAACAGAATGGAAAACCCAGAAATGGACTCACACGATACGGTCAATTAATCTTCAACAAAGCACGAAGAAAAATAGTCCCTTCAACAAATGGTATTGGGAAACTGTATGTCCTTATGCAAAAGAATGAAACTGGACCACTTTGTGAAACCATACATAAAAATATATTCAAAGTGGATGAAAGGCCTACGCATGAGATAGGAAACCATTAAAATCCTAGAGGCAAACACCGGCAGTAACCTCTTTGATGTTGGCAGTAGAAACTTCTTACTAGACACATCTCCAGAGGCAAGGGAAACAAAAGCAAAAATAAACTATTGGGTCTTCATCAAAATAAAAAGCTTCTGCACAGCAAAAGAAACAATCAACAAAACTAAAAGGCAGCCTACAGAATGGGAGAAGATATTTGCAAATGACATTTATGAAAAAGGGCTAGTATCTAAAATCTATAAAGAACTTCTAAAACTCAACACTCAAAAAACAAATAATAGAGTTAAAAAATGGGCAGAAGACATGAATAGATATTTTTCCAAAGATATCCAGATAGCTAATGGAAACATGAAAAGATGATAAACATTACTCATCATCAGGGAAATAAAAATCAAAACTACAATGAGATATCACCTCACACCAGTAAAATGCCTAAAATTAACAACACAGAAAACAACCCGTGTTGGAGAGGATGAGGAGAAAAGTGAACCCTCTTACACTATTGCTGGGAATGCAAACTGGTGGAGCCACTCCAGAAAACAGTATGGAGGTTCCTCAAAAAAGTTAGAAATAGAACTACCCTACAACCCACCAATTATACTATTATGTATTTACTCGAAGGGTACAAAATATTAATTTGAAGGGAAAAGTGCACACCAACATTTATAGCAGCAGCATCAACAATAGCCAAATTATGGAATGAGCTCAAATGACTGATGAATCAGTAAAGAAAATGTGGTGTGTATCTACACAGTGGAATATTACTCAGCCATCAAAAAGAATGAAACCTTGCCATTTGCAATGACGTGGATGGAACTACAGACTATTGTGTTAAGTGGAATAAGTCAGTCAGAGAAAGACAAATACCATATGACTTCACTCATATGTGGAATTTAAGAAACAAAACAAATCAACATAGCGGGGCAGGGCGGTGGGGGGAGGGATGGAGAGCAAACCAAGAAATAAACTCTTAACTATAGAGAACAAACCAAGGGTTGTTAGAAGAGAGGTGGGTGGGAAGATGAGTTAAATGGGTGATAGGTGTTAAGGAGGGCACCAGTTGTGATGAGCACTGGGTGTCATATATAAGTGTTGAATCACTAAATTCTATACCTGAAACTAATATTACACTGTATGTTAACTAACTGGAATTTAAATAAAAACTTGAAACTAAAAAGAAACAAACATACAAAAAAAATGAATTCATGAGTGAATAAATGAATATATTTAGGGCTCTCCTCCCTCCCAACCACCATCAGCTATTGACAATTTAGTTGAAAGACTTGTCATTCTAACAAAAAGGTCACTACTTCTGTGAATGTCTTTCCAAGAAGAATGACTGGAGTCTTCCTCTGAGTTCCCAGAGCACTAATCACATTGCTTCCCAATTACATGTTCTATTTTCCTCCTAGGTAAGTTCTTTGAAGAAAATATCTTGTCTTATTCATTTTTGAATTTGCAGACACAGTATAGTTTGCTGGCTACAGAGTAGTACTAAATGAGCATTAATTTGAAACATGAGCTTTTTTGGTTAATTTATTTGACTTACCAACATAAGTTTATTACTAGAAAATAGTGTTAGTTTATAAAAACAACATAGCATTTTGTTTTTTAAAATTGCTTAGGTTAAGTCAAATTTGGAAGGAAGTGAGTAGAAAATGTTTAAGAGTTGTTGGAAATTCAGCCCAAACCTCCTTATCCTTTCTTTAACTTCCAAAATTAATAAAATGATATTTTGAGGACAGGTTCATGAGTCAGCACTTTCAGATGGTTATTTGCACTTGGCATTCTATAGAAAGCCAACCAAAATCATTAAAAGAATAAACGTTCTTCTTCATTACTTTCTATCTCTCGAACTCCTACACTTCACATTTCTAGGAGCCTGAATCTTAAGGTTTTTTAATGCTTATTTTAGTTGATCTTACTTGAAATCCCTGATTATGGGTTGGTGGCTTCTCAGTCTTTACCTGGGACCTGGCATATATTAGGTAGCGAGTAAATGCATCTAGTAAATATCTGACATACTTAGGCACCTAGTAAATGTTTGTGGTAGTTATTACAGTTGTAAAGCTAAGTGATGATGGCTTATACTATCAGAGTAACAGTAATGATGGAAAGAAGTGGTGGATTGGAAAAATATTTAAGAAGCAGAATCGAATAGGTTGGTGATGGATTAAATGAGAGGTGAGAGGGGAGACTGGGGGAGACAGAGGTGTCTTGAAAGCTTCCCAGGGCTTTTGTTTGTTTGTTTTTATTAACATATAATGTATTATTTGCCCCAGGTGTACAGGTCTCTGAATCATCAGTCTTATACAATTCATAGCACTCACCATAGCACATATCCTTTTCAATGTCCATAACCTAGCCACCCTATCCCTCCCCCCCACCACCCAGCAACCCTCAGTTTGTTTTCTGAGATTAAGAAGCTCTTATGGTTTGTCTCCCTTCCCTGGTCCCATCTTGTTTCATTTTTTCCCTCCCTACCCCCATGACCCCCCACCCTGCCATTCAAATTCCTCATATCAGGGAGATCATATGATAATTGTCTTTCTCTGATTGACTTATTTCACTTAGCACAATACCCTCTAGTTCCCAGGTTTTTAATATGAGTCACTAGTAGTCACATCAACCACACAGCTATAATGTCTGCCTCTCTGACCCACAGATGAATACACAATCAACTTCTGATGCCTATGTTGCCCAGTGCCTATCACTCACCCTATTGTGTCAAACCATGTAACTATTTCTTTATACCTGTCTGTTGCTGTCACTGTAAATTTTTAAATATAAATTAAGAGGAAAAAGACTATCCAGGCTTGTACCTAAACCATTTGGCCAGAGGGTCCAATGTCCACTCAGACTTTTGGAACTCCGTTCACTTAAGACTGTTTTTCCTTTCCTTGTCCCCAAACTTAGGCTCTTCTGGTCATCCTTTCTGTCCCTTCTCTCATCCCCACAATGTACTGAAGTTTTCCCCTGGCCCAATTTCTCTCTTCTCTACTCTGTCTGAACTCAGAATATGTCTTATATCATGATCGACAATTCCACTGAGTTTGTCGTCTTCACTGAATGCTCCCTCATAGTCTCAACTAAAACTTGATTCACTTGTAGCCTTAAAAAGTGGAGCATGCTGACATTCTCATCCCTTAAATACTTCAGGACTGAAAAGTGGAATTGTTATCTCCCTTGCTCTCTAAAAACTATTATTCTTCTCTCCTGTAAAACCTCTCTTCCTTTGATGGTCTCCTTATATTAACATCTTCCTCTCTCAGACCATTCATTTACCATCTCTTTAACACTCTTCTGCACCCATTGATAATTTTGGTATCTCATTTCTGAACTATCTCAATCATAACTCCTTCTAATCTTGATTTAGTTTCCCTACATTAATAACTTCCACTTTTAAAGCTGTTCTTTAATCTAAATTTCTAAATAAATTGATTATAATGCTACTCCTTAATTTTTCAATTACAGGTTTGTAGCATGTAATGTGGTAGTTTAACTTCCTCCTAACAAATTTCAACACATTTCTAATCAAGCAAAAATATATAGAAAGCAATTTTGTTTTAAATTAATAGTATTTATTTTATTATGACTATATACTACTATAATTTGATCACATTTTATTTCTTGTGCATTTTTTTGTTTCTTTAAGAATTTCCTTATTTTTTCTTTGCTTTATTTTTTTATGTACCTTTCATTAATTCAATTCTCTATTTCCTCTTGGTATAGTCAAGTGAATATAATCTCTCGTTTTACCCCTGGAATAATCCTTCAGGAACACTTGTATTTTCTTGTTCTTGTCTGGAATGTTTGTTTTTCTAGATCTGATATGTATTTGTTATCCTAAAATATCTCTTCACTATTATTCTGTGACTTTTCCATTTCTTTCTTGTGTTACATCTCCTATTTTCTGAGTCCCATGTCTTTTTCTTTCTGTACTTACTGGAATAAAACATCCAAGGTGGAATACAAGATCTAGTAATTTATTGAGGAAGGATCTCTGGTATGTGAATCTCTGAACATGATTTCATTTCACCCACAAACAAGTGAAAGTTTGACTGGCTATACATTTCCAAGTCAGAAATAATTTTCTTTCATAAATTTGAAGACCTTTTTTTTTTGTTATTTTCTAGCTTTTAAAATTGTTGCCAGGAAATCCAGTTCCATTACTATTCAAAATCCTGTGATTTTTCCCTTCCACCTAAACATCTTAGAATTTTTATGTTGTCTTCAGTCTTTTGAAATTTCAGGTAATGTGCTCTGATGTATTTTTTTTAATCCATTATACTGGGTACTTGAAAGACTCTTCCATTTTGGAACCCCTTATCTTTTAATCTTGTTAAATTTTCTGTCATTATTTAATTGGTAATTTTCTCCTCTTCATTGTTTTTATTTTCTCTTTTTCTGCAATCTCGATTAGTTGGATGTAGGAGCTATCAACTACTTTTATCCTGTAATTCAATTATTTTTTTTCTTTTGTAATTTCTGTGTCTTTGTCTTGTTATTCTATTTGCTGGGAGATTTTTCTCAACTTGATCTTCTAAATCCATCTTCTGTATCATCTTTTATCAGAGGCATGTTTTTACTGCAAAAGTTATTTGTTGCTTCCTGAATATTACTTTTGCATAGTATCTTGTTTGTATTTGAGGGTGCCATGTCATTTTCATTTCTTTCAAAAGATATTAACTATAGGCTTTTTGTCTTTGTCTCCCTGCTCCTTGCATTATTTCTGAGTTCTATTTTCTGTGTTTCTTTTGATCTTTATCTTTCATAATAGGGGTTTCCCGCAAATATCTGGTGAGCCCTGACTGTCCTTCAGAATTGAAGAGTGAAGCTCTCAAATGCTAATTGGAAGTTTTATATGCATGATATTTCACCACAGGATGATGTGGCAGCAAGCCAAAGAATATTCTGGTCTTCTGCCTGGGGCATAGCTATGTAGCCATATATAGTGAGTATTTTGGTCAGTTTTCCTGTTTTTAGTACTAAGTGTCTTCTGTTTCTTGCCTGGTACCTGTTGTCTCCCAGACTATAAGGAGGTCTGTGCAGTAACTCAGTTTCCATACCCCTTCATGTATACTTGATATTGTAGATAACAGTGTATTTTGTATGTAAATAATATTAACTGTATCTTCCTTCTATTTCATCTCAAATTTGTTGAAATTTCTTATTTCCTGATGCTTTCCCTTCTGTTTTCCCTGTCCATATGATTATGTATATTTTATTTTATTTATTTATTTTTAAAGATTTATTTATTTGAGAGACAGAGGGAGACAGTATGGCAGGAGAGACAGAGGGAGAGGAAGAGAAGCAGATTCTAGTAAGTGTGGAGCCAGACACGGGGCTGGATCTCATTACTTTGAGATCATGACTAGAGCCAAAATCAAGAGCTGGATGCTTTATCGACTGAGCTACCCAGGTGCCCTGGGTATATGTACTTTAAAGTTCTTTTTAGTTTAGTAGAATAATCTGGGTTGTAAGAATAAATTTATAAGGAAGGCAAGAGATTAACTTCCATGTTTAAAATAAAGTTCTCTTTTAATCCTTTTCATACTTTTCCTTTCTTCCTACTCAATCTATTAGGAACATTGGGCAGAGAACTACATCCTTCTTTTGGAACTGCTCTTTCTCTGGCTTTCCTGACATCATACTCTTCTGACATTTATTCTTCCACTCTGGCTCTTCCATTTCAGTCTTTTGAGAAGGTTTTATCTTCTCTAACTGAACACTGAGATTTATAATATTAGGTACGCTCCTACATCCCAACCCCCTGCCCTGCCCCAGGCCTGTTGCCTTTCTAACTCTACACTCTCTCCCTTTACAATCTTCATTCACCTGACTTCATTTAACTTTGATAATAGGTGGTTGTAACATTTCTTTTAACTCTACTCAGATTTATTTCCCTCATCATTTCCACTTTATGTTTTAAGGGCATCTCAAATATAACATGACAAAATTGATGTGATGCTCTTGAAAGGTACAGAGCACATCATCATGGTCAAGAGCTTGGACTCTGGCTGTGTGTTTTATCCCTATGTTTAGTCATCTGCCAAATAACAGAATACATACAAAGCACTTAGAATTGTGTCTTCAGGTTTTAAGCATTCACTGAGGGTTAGCAATTACTGCTTTGTCAAACCTCCTCCTTTTCCTGTGTTCTCAATCTCAGTGAACAGCAATACCATTCACCCACCTTCTCAAGATAGAAACCTTGGTATTGTTCTTGACTCCTCTAGTTCCCACATTCCACATCCCTAACAATCACCAAGTAACAATGATTAAATAGCCTGAATATTTCTGCAATCAAGCCTATTTTTCTTCATTTCAAGTGCCCAGCAACCTAGCTCAAAATATTATCTCCTGCATTCATACTTGCCTATTATTCTACCACAGGACAGCCGAAGTGACCTTTTATAACACAAATATTATGTCACCCTCTTGCTGCAAATACTTCAATGACTCCTTTCTGCCCTCTAGGCAAAGTCCAAAGTTTTCACTGTGGCGTGCGAAGTATAACATATTCTTTGTGGTCTGACTCCTATCTTCCACACTCACACTCAGCCCCCTTTGGAACCTGGCCAGGTAGGTACCACTTCTGACTTTCTGTGTTCTTCGCATTCATGATTTCCTTTGCATTTCTAAAACTAAATTTTCTTTTTTTTACACAGGCCCTCGGAAACAAGACTGCCTCTATAGGGGACAATTTCCCTTGCCTTTAAAAAAATTACATTGCAGGAAAATAACCTCTCCCTATTCAATAAAGCAGGCTGAATATGTTCCAACTATATGCTGCAATTCTCTTTTATTACATTTCAATAATGTACTCAATATCAATCTTGTTCACTAGATTGAAAGCTCTGTGAAGACAGGGACCATGTCTAGCCTGTACAACAATGTATATTTCCAGTCACTTGTCTAGTATCTGGCTTAGAGTACTTTAAAGATATTAACAAGTAATGAATATAGGAGCTAAACATAATTATAATGACTTCTGTTTGTACATATTTTTGAAAATTTCAAACCAATTTATAATCTGTTACCTTGTTTTTCATAAGACATAAGTACTCACATATCATTTTCCATATTTTAATAGTGGACTAAAGTTTAGTGAGTCTGTGATATATGTATGGTCACACGGAATAATTAGTAGATCTGAAATTGGATCTCATATCTCCTTACTCCAAAGCCATTGATTGTTTTTCTCCTTTAGCAGACTCTGTATTACATTAACAGTCATGTATATAGATTAGCATATGAGAACTTACAAAGACATGAATTTGCCAGCAGTTCTATCACACACACACATACAGACACTCACACATGTAGGCATGCACACTTGCACATACTTGACAGTGATTTACACATAAAATATTTCATAGGTGCAAAATGGAACAGAGTAGCAGTGAGGGAAATATCTAGCAATCAAATTTAAAGACTTTTTTGAATGTCAAAGGGATAAAAATATAGTAAGATAGAATGGAGAAAGTGTTTCAGGAATTGGGTAGAGTACAAAACACAAGAAAGCACATGTATGTTACATACATGATATACAGAAGCACACATAGGCTTTTCTCTGAAACCTGACCAGTGCCCAGTGTACCAGAGAGGGTATGTAGCTTCACATACAGTGTTTACACTTTGACTCAGAAGCAATCTGACTTCTTGTGTTAACATGGATCCTTAGCACACATCCAAAAAGTAATTCTTAGATTTTCAGTTTTTCAAAGGGATTTAAAAGGCGAGAAGAAAATAGGTAAACAGGTATTCATCTCTTTCTGTTAAAGCCCTACCAGTAAATTCATTGAAATATAAGATAAGAGATTCTCAGGGCACTGCATAGATTCTCCTCTCTCCTGAATCATATATGTATGTGTGTGTCTATATATATATATATAGACATATATGTATGTGTGTGTCTATATATATATATATATATAGACACACACATACATACATACATATATACATATATATGTATATACATACATATATATATTCTAAATTGATCATTGAATTGATCTAAATCAATCTAAATTGAATTGCTAAAGAGAACTTTTCTTTTTCTGTAACACAGTGTGCAGTCAATAGCCTCCCTTTCAACACTCTCCCAGAGCCAAATCCATTTACACATCAGGGCTTGCTAACCTGGACTAAGCTAGGTGAAGTAACAAAAAGATTCATCTTGCTACATTCTTCAAATCCTTTTCTACTGATCAAATCAAAGATAATTTTTACCACTTGAGAATTATGCCTGGGGTAGTTGACTCAAACAATATGTGTATCAAAATACCTGAATTTCAATACCATTGTGTTCCCTAGGATTTTAGACCCATGTTTGTCCATGTTATCCTTACCTAATATCCCATACCTGGAAAGATAAAAGGACAAAAGGAAGTCCAATCTTTCCAAGATTTGTGATAAATACTCTGGCTGTTCTCATTCATTGGCACAGCCTTATATTTTTGAAATGACAAATGTTTCTAATTTATTTGCTGAGAAACCCTTTGCTTCACTAAGTGTGCCACCAGGGATATGGAAACCTGCCAAGCTCTCTCCATGTCCTACTTCAAGAAACATCTTTAAAGCCATTACCTAACCTCAAGTGTGCCTCTGAAACCCCCTTATCCAGAAAAAATACACGGCGATTCTAGGACTCTAAGTGGAATATCGGAGGCTTCTTTCTTTGTTTTTTGACTGTTGAAATAATTATATTTCAAAAATACTCAGATTTCATGGGTTTGTTTTCATTTTATCATTACAATATCTGAAAGCCTGCAACTGTTACACATGGTTTGATTTGCTCTCAATACCAGGAAACCAGTTTATCTTCATGACAACCAATGGACTGCTATTGGGACAAATGCCCTTACGGTCTTGAATGCTGATATTATCACACCAGCAATCAAAACACACAGAAATCAAGAAGGAAAGTATGATGCCTGGTACCAAGAAGGAGCTTATTAAATATTTCTAAGTTCTTCTTTTAGACAAGTTATTTATTTTAAGAATAAATGCTCAAATGCTTAAAATGCTCCCTTTTCTCTCTGCACATTCTTCCCAAGAATTTTCATTACTGACTTCAAAGAGTTTCTATGAATGATTTCTAATATAAACCTTCATCCCAGATGTAGTTTCTAACTGCTTAATGAACTACCAATCTTTAACTAACACTCAACTTGTCTAAGGCAGAATTTGGAAATACTTGTTAAACTCCTACTCTGTACCAGACAGTGCTCTCTTTCTTGATTTCTTGTTTTGATTAATTGTGTTTTCATTCTCTCAGTTTTGTACCTTCGAGTCATCTTTAATTGTTCCTTTGTTTTCTTCTGTATTAAACATTTCACATCTTCCCCTTCCTTCCTTTACCATGCACTCAATCTAGTTCAGATCCTTGCCATCTCCTAGGAGTATTACTGAAAGTAATACTGAATGAAAGTACAGTATTTCCAGATATCGTTCTCCTACAATCATTTACTCAACAAATATTTATTAAATATCTGCAATGTGCTAAATACTGGCCTATATGCTAGGAAATAACAGTGAGTAAAAGAACTCTGGTCACTGATCTAATGAATTCACTGGATTATGAGGGAGATGAATATTAAATAAAAAGTTTTTCAAATATATCTGTAATTGTACATTATGATTATTGCTATACAAGAAAATATTAGTGCTTTATCACTTTATATATTGACACTTACATTAAATATCCTGATTAATTTTCTAAAAGGTATGTCCATTCCCCTGTTCTAGAAGCCTCACTGCATCTACATTTTCAACAGCAATATTTCCTAGCCCATGTTCCTGGGCTGTATTTTCCTCCAGGAAATAAACAGTGTGTATTAGCATATTAAGGCCTTAGAGGGATCTTGTGATAAAGAATTATGTTTATCTTTGTTCAAACCAGTGTTTCCTAAACCACTTTTTCAAAAAATTAAAAAGTAAAAACTTTATCACTATAATTAGGATTTAGTATTCTGAATCAAACATTTTAGGAAAGGCTAGTCTGCAAGATTCTTTAGCTTGACATTCAAGCTGTTTTCAACCCAACTTTTTTTAAATTTTACTTTATTTTTTTAAGATTTTTTAAAATTTTTATTTATTTGTCAGAGAGAAAGAGAGAGAGAGAGTGCGAGAGAGTGAGCACAGGCAGGCAGAGGCAGAGGGAGAAGCAGGTTCCCTGCCGAGCAAGGAGCCCGATGTGGGACTTGATCCCAGGACTCTGGGCAGACCTGAGCAGAAGGCAGGCGCTTAACCAACTGAGCCACCCAGGCGTCCCTCGACCCAACTTTTTAGCTCTTTTACTTCGACAAGCATGTTTTCCAATTCTATGTTCGAGCTTACACCACTCCCAATACTGAATGTTCCTTATCCATTTTCTTCATCTAAACTCATCCAACCAATCTATGGTAACACCTTTATTTCTTTATAAATCATGTTGAATGATTTTATTTCTTGGCTATCATAATTTGTTTGCAGATCTTAAAACATCATAGTACCAGATATAACAAAAATCTGTGAATTGGAACTCCTTGGAATAATAAATAGAATATTTTATTTTACTCTTTATTTCCTTGCCTACTATTTCCTTTATTTCTAACAGTGTGTGCTGTTAGAAAAACATTCACAGCATTTGAGTTCGGATCACAAATGGGAGATCAAGTTTTTCTTAAAAAGTCTTCTCTAGCTGGTACACACTATAAATAAGGCTGCTTTCCTTGGCTTCCTTCTCCTTACCATTTATATTGTCATCTTAACACTAACTACCCTAAAAAACATGACCTAAGGATTAGAGAAGCGATCTGGAAAAAAATCTATTGAGAGAAGGTTTCTAATAAGTGATGGCCTATACAAGCTTACTCAAAATTTCTCCTTATTGTATCACATAGATGAATAAAAATATTTTACTACTTCTATCCTTTTCTGTCCACACATCCTGTATTGGAATTTTTATCTATTGATTTACTTAAATACGTAAATATAACTATAGAAAACAGTAAAAAGCAAACTTCAGTATTAGATTAAATATAGCTCAAGTTCAGGGAAAAGTTCTAATTCTTTAAAAAACTGTTTAGTTATATTTCTTGAAGAATGTTGCTTTCAGGCCAAGTTGTGAACCTCAGACAAGATTAGTATGAAGAAACAAATTTCTAAGCATTAGGACACTCTCAAAGATTTAACTTTCTTAAGGTGATAAACTAAAATAATTCTGGAATAGCATCTGAATAGCATCTGAAGACTTGTTTATATAGAGATACAGAATAAGAGAATAGAATTGAAATAGTCATACATAAGCTATTAATTATTAGAAAGTTAGGTTCAGTTGGAACCTTATTCTAATCATTTATTTCACCCTTGAAGAAATTATTCAGATGATGGTTTTATACCTTAATATCTCCTGCGTTATTTTTATACTATAGTATAAGACAATGGTTTATGTTCTTAATGATGACTGAGTTATTAAGAAAAGATCTGTTATTCAGCATGATTTACTGAACAGCCAGAGATATGTATAATACATTTAGATGTAGTTTAATTAAATATTTTACTTAATGAAAATCTGGGTATATGATCAGCAATATTTATTTTTGTAAAGAGTCAACCTATGTGAAAACCTTCACATCCTCTTGAGTAAAAGCTTTAGTAGGAGCTAGTAAGAAAGTATTTTCCATGCAGGAAAATAATTATTTTCCATGAGGAAAATAATCCCTCATCTCAAGGATTCCTTGTCTTTTGTGATGGTGATACAATGTCAATATGGTGCCCTTCACAAGACATGATAAGAGACCTAGACTTTTGATCTGATATAAGCAGATGGAAGACAACATTTTTATATAGTATTTCATGCTGCTTTATACTCATTCTTCAATCATAACTATAGATAACTTCTAATATTATCTATCTTTATTGATATTTTAATTAATGCTAATGATGGTGGTACATGTGCCTTCAGAACAGAGAAAATGCTGCAATTCTGAAACTCAGCTAAATAAACAGGGCTTGTAATGATAATCTTTTAATCAATTAAGTTGCTTTGGGTATAAATCTAGGCAGTTACTTTATAATTGGAAAGATTTTAAGAGAGTCATGAAACATATAAGCCTACTTGATGTCACCCTAAGGCTGAAAAAAGAGTTAATATAAAAGAAAAATTAATTTAAGAAGCTTTCTGCAAGGAAGTTAAAGACATGTGATAATGCACTCAGAGATTTAATAATTGTTAAATGAAATGTTCATGAAAGTTAACATGGCAGAATCAGGCTCATTTTAAAATGGAACTACTTTGTTATGATTCTGAGATTTTTTTCATTGTTAGCCTGTGATACGAGATTTCAAGTGCAATTTCACACAACAAATTAAAACATCTTGAGTATTTAAATACTTACCTTTATTCATGTAAGTAATAAATACTATACATGGGATTTTTGCTGTTTGTTTATATTCTTACTGAATTAAATTATTTAGGAAATGGTGAAAGGCAACAGGATTTGAGAAAATTAAGAAAATAAAATCAGGAGCAAAGTTCTGCAAAGAGAATTAGAGAAGGCTTTCAAAAGTTAAGAGAGCTCTTGGAATGAAAGAGCATACCTAAATGATGGGATGCTTTTGGTAGACAGAGTGTATTTCACAAAGACCACAGTGCTATCAGAGTAAACATTTTAAAAATTCAAATCTAAACACATGTAAAATTCTTCACAGTCCTTCTGCTACATTCACTGTCAATCCTGTATGGCTGAGTACAGAATATACAAGCCTCTGCCAAAACTACATAGTCTCCTTCCAAACCACACTCACGCCTTACGTTCCATGCTTCTGTGCCTTTGTATTTCCTGTTCTCCTGACCTCTCTTTTTAGGTAATTTCTTCCTTATCATTTTCAACTATACTCAGGGATTATCCTTGTAGAAGAATTTTCCTCTGCTATCCCTGTTATAAATGAATTGTATCCTCCTAAAATTCACGTGTTGAAGTTCTAACCTTAAGTACCTCAGAATTTGAAAATAAGGTTGCTGCAGGTGTAATTAGTTCAGATGAAGTCACACCAGAGTAGGTTAGGACCATACTCTAATATGACTGGTGTTCTTATAAAAAGAAGACCATGTGAAGAGAGAGATGCACACAGAGGAAAGTGGTGAAGGGACATGGAGAAGACAACCATCTATAAGCCAAGGAGACAGTTCTAGAACAGATCCATCCCCCACAGTCTTCCAAAGGAATCAACACTGACAAGACTTGATTTAGTATTTCTAACCTCCAGAATTATGAGACAAATTTCTTTTGTTTGAGCCATCTAGTTTGGGGTCTTTGTTACAGCAGCCCAGCAAACTAACACAACCCCCTTCTTTGCTTTTTGTTCAAACGTTAGTGGTTCTTCTCTAATGTCTATAAAACTCAGAGCCCAATAAGGCTAACACTTATTACAATTGTTTTCTTGTCAATCTCTTGAAGTAGTGAGAGTTCTTAATTAGACCATAAACTCTGTCTTTTGTTGTGGCTGTTGCTCTCCTAATCCAAGACAAACATACAATATGAAATTCTCTTTGTACAGTTTAATGAATAGAGGCAAAGATGGAACTTTTGCTTGGTCTTAAATTCACCAACTATTTGAAGACTTAAAACTGCAATTTCAGGTGCAGCTAAAATTGTCCAACAAAAGTATAAATTTAGACACTCTGAAGAAAAACTTGTCTGACATCACAAAAAGAACAGAATAGATAGGTTACCCCCTCATCTCAGAAATAAATATCCTGGAAAAGAAATGACTCTCAATGTCTTTCATCAATACACATTGTAAGTATAATAAGTATAATAAACTACTTGAACCTAAAAATTTAAACCGAAGACTTAAATAAGGATTTCAGATGTGTCTTGAAAAACTGATATGGTGGCTATCATTGAAAAATGATGGGCATATCTTGTTTAGAAGGAGCAGTTCTAATAGAAAAGAGAGAGCACTATATGTCAGTATGGACATCCTAAACTGATAATGGAAGTAAATTGAAGAACATTTGAAAGAGAATAGAAATAGAAATTATATTACCTTGAAAATACACTATTAACCACCAGGTCATGTGAAATATATCTGAGTGATATTTTTCTAATGAACATTATTATACTGGCAGAGAGAAAAAACAAGAATGAGGAAAGAACTGTTTAGACATTGTAGGCACATAATTCTGCTCAATCAAAATATTGTTACTTAAAATCTCCCTTGTTATTTTCTTCAGAATTTAAAAGTAATGCATATTTATTATTAAGAATTTGGAAGCTATAAATGAGTGGAATAAAATTCACTACAATCATATCATTAGGTCCCACTACATTCCTATCATCCAGAAATCTATCTATAGTCTAATCTATCTATAGTGTATCTGTCTAATCTATCTATAGTATAACCTAAACTATAAACAAATTGGAGTATTTTCTATCACTCATTTAAGGTTGCACTCTAAATACATGCACACATACATGTACACACATGCACAAACATAAAACACACATGTGTAGTATTAAAATTAAACATATTGTTTTGTCTTGTGCTTTTCTACTTAGCATCATACTATGAACATTTTCTCGTATTATCAAACATTTCTGGAAACACTTTGTGAAGATAATGAAATATTCTATTGTGAATATGCCTACCAGTTTATTTGACCAGTCTTTACTATCTTGTAAATTTATAAATTTATAGTATAAATTTATATTAAATATATGAATTTATAAATTTATAAAATCTTATAAATTTCCTATCATAAATTTTCCAATCTTTTTCTTGTCTTACAAATTTATATGTTTGCCTTTTTCCCCAATTATAACTAATGCCTTGGTAAACAATTTCAAATACAAGTTCTTATGCATTTACTAGGTGAAAAGAACTTAAACATTTTTACACTTCTTCATAAATATTGCAAATTTGCTCAATTATTGTACTAATTAATACTACACAGAGTATCACATATGAATACTTATTTCCTTGCATAGCAGATGTTATCAGTTTATTTTCAATCGTCAGTTTGATAGAGAAAAGTATAATTTGAAGTATTTATAATCTTTTCCTTTATTTCCTCCTTCTTTAATTTATGCTTATAAAATCAGTTCTTTGAATGAACTTAACTCAATGGCTTACAAATAGGAAACAATTTATTTTGGACCAATCACTGTCTTTAAATATCATTTGGGGAACTCTCTTTTCCCCTCTTGGTTAAGAGATTCTGCCAATTCTATAGCTTTCTCATTTTTTAGTCACAGAAACAGTCTCCTTTAGATAATTAGTCTCATTCTCAGGTATAGTTGCAGAACAATGTGTGAATAAATTTCCAGATATTTTTGTTAAGTCTATGATTGGCCATGGTTTTTGAACATGTGGGTCCACCACAACAGAATGATATAAATGAATAAAGGATACATCTTTATACATGAAGGGTTAATAGAATTTAATGTCCCACTTGATTGTGTTTTCATGGAAGGATTTTTATAATAACATGAATAAATGGGGAAGAAAAAAATTCTAAGATTTTGTTCTACATTATCATTAATATATCCTTTCAAATGGAAATGCCTCTTGATAACACTTCTGTTAACTAACCTTGGAATTTTGCACCGACCTTAAATTAAGAATATTTACTTTTCTTACGAATATAGAATGCCACAGAGCAAATAATTCTTACAGTAATATAAATTCAATGTTTTACTTTGTTTCATGAACCCAGTTAGAGTTCAATCCACCTCTAGCAATTATAGTGATATAAACATATGAATGTTGTCAGAACAAATCTTTCTTCTATTTCACATTTTCTAGATGTATGTAGAACAAAACAAGGTACAGCAATGAGCGTTAATGGAGACAAAATGCACCTAGTTGCTCAGTGAGTAGCAACAACTGTCTTCATAGACTGGCTCTTAACCAAGGGCCAAATCTAATCTGAAGCAGAAAAAGAACATAATTTCATTATTCTCCTGGGACATGTGCTTAGTTTTTTAAGAATATTAGAAAGGAATTCATTACATGAATTTATATGCATCTTGTTTGTGTGTTTGTATGTATATGCTGAGGTTAAGAGCAGGCATGGTTCAGAGTGGGGAATAAGATGGACACTGAGATAAATAAATATAACAGATAATTAGAGTAATCTTTTTACCTTCTTAGAATAAGCATTTCATTTATATCTTAAAAATATTTTTCCATAGTAAAGAGAAAATGTTTAGAATAATTAATTTTTTTCTGCTTGTCATGGAGTTATCATGAGAACTATGGTCTGTTTTATAAAGATTATAATAGATATAATTGAGGAGAGTATAGAAATTAAAAATAATGTAGTCATATATTTTAGACATTTTCTACTTTTAAATCAAAATAGAATAAACATATACCACTTTACTACCTCAATATAAGAGTAAGATGAAAAGACTATTTTTCTTCTTAAAAATACCATTGACATTTTTTACAGAGCTGGAACAAATAATCCTACAATTTGTATGGAACCAGAAAAAACCCCAAATAGCCAGAGGAATGTTGAAAAAACAAACAAACAAACAAAGCAGGTGGCATCACAATTCTGAACTTCAAGCTGTATTACAAAGTTGTGATCATCAAGACAATATGGTACTGGCACAAAAAAAGACATATATACAGAATAGAGAACCCAGAAATGCACCCTCAACTCTACAGTCAACTAATCTTCAACAAAGCAGTAAAAAATATTCAATAGAATAATTCAAATGGTGTTGGGACAATTGAACAGCCACATGTAGAAGAATGAAACTGGACCATTTTCTTACACCATACACAAGGATACACTCAAAACGGATGAGAAAGGACTCCATCGAAATCCTAGAGAAGAACACAAGCAACAATCTCTCTGACCCAGCTACAGCAACTTCTTGCTAGACATGTCTCCAAAGGCAATGGGAATAAACATAAAAATGAGGTAGGAGGAAGCAAGATGGCAGCAGAGTAGAAGGCTGACATATCATTAGGTCCCATGAGTTCAGCAAGATAGTTATCAAACCATTCTGAAAACCTACATACTGAACAGGAGATAGAAGAGAAGAAGAGCAGCGATTCTAGGAACAGAAAATCAACCACTTCCTGGAAGATAGGATGTGTGGAGAAGTGAATCCAAAGCAAAGGGAAGATAGACCATGGTGGGAGAGGCCAAGTCCTGGCAAGTGATAAGGCAGCCAAGTACAAAATCAAAAGTTTTAGAAGTCTGCTCCACTGACAGACATCACTCCAGAGGCTGAGATGGGGTGGAGGCATTGCAGAGACAATGTAGTCTCAGGAACCACAGGGTCACAGAAAAACTGTTGGTGTCTAAGTGTGGCAAAGCTGCCAGGTATCAGAGCAGGGAAGCCACCTACAGGGATGGAGCTGAGGAGTGAGCTCTCAGTTCAGGGTTACCTTAAACTGTGATCTGAAGCACAGTGGGGTTACTTCTCTTCAAGCAGGGGCCCTACAAGTGGCAGATCCGGGGAGACGCCTTCCTTCCTCCTCAAGGAGTAGTGGCATGGGAGCACATGCAGGAATTTGCTGGTTTGGGAGACTCCAAATGGGGCTGTGCGCCAGACATAGAAAGACTCGGTCACAGGCCGGGTGAGCACAGTGTGCACCGGAGACCAGTGAGACAGGGGGGATTGACAGCTTTTCCCTGAGGGCACACTGAGGAGTGGGGCCCAAGCTCTTTCCTCCTCTGATCAGAGATTGGGAGGCTGCCACTTTCATTCCCATCATCCAAAGCTGTACAGAAAGTGTTCAGGGAACAAAACTACCAAGAGTGAACCCAAGTAGATTACTTAGCCTGGACCCTGGCAAGGATGGTGCAATTCCACCTTGGGCAAAGACATTTGAGAATTGCTGCAACAGAAAATCAGCAAGAACATCCAGCCAAGACCAAGTTCAAGGATCAATGAGAACTGCTGAACTCCAGAGCTAGAGGAAAGCAACACATAGAACTCATGGCGTTTTCCCCATGATTCTTTAGTTTTTCAAAGTTAAATTTTTAAAATTTTATTTTATTCTTATTCTATTTTTTAACTTTTCCTCTTTCCTCTTTTAACATTTTTAAACTATTTTATCTTATCAATACCCCTTAAAATATTTTTAAATTTTCATAGAAAAAAGGATCATATTTTATCCTTTCATTGTATTTAGTCATATTTTATGTATGCATATAGGGTTTTTTTCCTTTAAAATTTTGGGATACAATTTCCTCTAATAGATCAAAATATACCCTAAATCTAGCACATGGCTTTGTTCTATTCTCCAGGCTGATCACATTCTCTCTCTCTCTCTCTCTCTCTTTTTTTCAATTTCCAACCAACTTATCAATTCCGTTTTTGAAATCTTTATTAATTTTCATCCTTATAGTCATATTCCATCCCTTCATTGTGTTTACCCTTATTTGTGTGTGTGTGTGTGTGTGTGTGTGTGTGTGTGTGTGTGTATGTGTGTGTATACACATACATATAATATATGTTTTACTTTCTTTCAAATTTTGGGAGGCAGTTTCTTCTAACAGACCAAAATACACCCAAAATCAAGTGTTTGGCTCTGTTCTATTCACCTGTCCTATATATATATATATATATATATATATATACACACAGATACATATATTTTTTTCCTCCTTTCTTCTCCCCCTGGTTTCAGCTCTCTTCTGATTTGGTTAGTGTATGTCTTTCTGGGGTCATTGCTACCCTTTTAGTATTTTGTTCTCTCATTCATCTATTCAGATCTGGATAAAATGAGAAGGCAGAAAAACTCACCCTGAAAAAAAGAACAAGAAGCAGTATCGATGACTAGGGACCTAATCAACACAGATACTGGCAATATGTCAGAACCACAGTTCAGAATGATGATAATCAAGGTGCTAGCTGTGCTTGAAAAAGACGTGGAAGATATTAGAGAATCCCTTTCTGGAGAAATAAAAGAACTAAAATCTAACCAAGTTGAAATAAAAAAAGCTATCAATGAAGTGCAATAAAAAATGGAAGCACTTATTGCTATGATAAAGGAGGCAGAAGAATTACTGATATAAAGGACCAAATGATGGAGAATAAAGAAGCTGAGAAAAAGAGAGACAAACAACTTTTGGACCATGAGGGGAGAATGCAAGAGGTAAGTGATACCATAAGATGAAACCATATTAGAATAATTGGGATCCCAGAAGAAGAAGAAAGAGAGGAGCAGAAAGTTTATTGGAGCAAGTTATATTAGAAAATTTCCCTAATATGGCAAAGGGAACAAGCATCAAAATCCAGGAGGCACAGAGAAAGCCCTTCAAAAACAATAAAACTAGGTCCACACACCTATTACTATCATCTAATAGTAAAACTTACAAGTCTTAGTGTCTATATGCTGTCAACTAAAAACTCATTTTAGACCCAAAGACACCTCTGGATTTAAAGCAAGGGGGGAGGAAAACCATTTACCATGCTAATGGACATCAAAAGAAAGCTGGCGTGGCTATTCTTATAGGAGATAAATTAGATTTTAAGCCAAAGACCATAAGAGATTGGAAGGACACTATATCATACTTCTTGTCTGTCCAACAGGATGATCTAACAATTTTAAATATCTATGCCCCTAACATGGGAGTAGCCAATTACATGAATGAATTAATAACAAAATCAAAGAAACACATCAACAATAATACAATAAATAGTGGGGACGTTAACACCCTTTTCACTAAAAATGGACAGATCATCTAAACAAAAGATCAAGGAAATAAAAGTTTTAAATGACACACTGGACCAGATGGACATCACAGATATATTTAGAACAATCCATTCCAAAACAACAGAATACACATTCTTCTCTAGTGCACATGGAACATTCTCCACAATAGATCACATCCTGGGTCACAAATCAGATCTCAACTGGTACCAACAAATTGGGATCATTCCCTGTATATTTTCAGACCACAATGCTTTGAAACTAGAACTCAACCACAAGAGGAAAGTTGGAAAGAACTCAAACACCAGGAGGCTAAATAGCATCCTACTGAAGAATGAATGGGTCAATGAGGAAATTTAAGAAGAATTTTAAAAATTCATGGAAACAAATGAAAATGAAAACACAACTATTCCAAATCTTTGGGACACAGCACAGGCAGTTCTGAGAGGAAAGTACATAGCAATATAAGCCTTTCTCAAGAAACAAGAAAAGTCTCAAGTACACAACCTAGCCCTACACCTAAAGGAACTGGAAAAAGAATAGCAAAGAAAGCCTAAAAACAGTGGGAGGAGCAAAATCATAAAGATCAGAGCAGAAATGAATGAAATAGAAACCAAAAGAAAAGTAGGACAAATCAAAAAAAACTAGTTTATTATTTGAAAGAATTAATAGGATTGAAAAACTCCTGGCCAGACTTATCCAAAAGAAAAGAGAAAGGACCCCAATTAATAAAAATAATTAATGAAAGAGGAAAGATAACAAACAACACCAATGAAATACAAACAATTATAAGAACATATTTAAGCAAGTATACACCAGCAAATTTGAAAATCTGAAAGAAATGGATGCATTCCTAGAGACATATAAACTATCAAAACTGAACCAGGAAGAAACAGAAAACCTGAACAGACCCAAATCCAAGAAAGAGATTGAAGGAGTCATCAAAAATCTCCCAACAAACAAGAGCCCAGGGCCATACGGCTTCCCAGGGGAATTCTAGCTAATATTTAGCAAGAATCTAGCTATTCTCCTGAAACAGTTAAAAAAAATGGAAGGGAAACTTACAAACTCATTTTATAAGGCCAGTATTACCTTGATCCAAAAACCAGACAAAGACCCCAGCAGAAAGGAGAATTACAGTTCAATATCCTTAATAAACATGGATGCAAAAATTCTTACCAAAATACTAGCCAATAAGATCCAACAGTACATTAAAAGGATTATTCACCACAACCAAGTCGAATTTATTCCTGGGTTGCAAGGTTGGTTCAACATCCACAAAGCAATCAATGTGATACAATACATTAATAAAAGAAAGAACAAGAACATGATACTCTGAATAAATGCTGAAAAAGCATTTGACAAAGTCTTTTCTTGATCAAGTCGCTTCACAGTATAGGGATAGATATATACCTCAATATCATCAAAGCCCTCTATGAGAAACCCACAGCAAATATTCTCAATGGGGAAAAACGGAGAGCTTTTCCCATAAGGTCAGGAACATGGCAGGATTATCCACTATCACCACTGCTATTCAACATAGTACTAGAAACCCTATCCTCGGCAATCAGACAACAAAAAGAAATAAAAGACATCCGAATTGGCAAAAAAGAAGTCAAACTCTCAGTGTTTGCAGATGATATGATCCTTTATGTGGAAAACCCAAAAGACTCCACTCCAAAACTGCTAGAACTTATACAAGAATTCAGTAAAGTATCAGGATATAACATCAGTGCACAGAAATCAGTTGCATTTCTATATATAAACAGCAAGACAGAAGAAAGAGAAATTAAGGAGTCGATCCCATTTACAATTGTACCCAAATGATAAGATACCTAAGACTAAACCTAACCAAAGAGACAAAGAATCTGTACTCAGGAAACTGTAAAGTACTCAAGAAAGAGTTGAGGAAGACACAAAGAAATGGAAAAATAGTCCACACTCATGGACTGGAAGAACAAATATTGTGAAAATGTCTATGCTACCTAAAGCAATCCACACATATAATGCAATGCTAATCAAAATACCATCAATTTTCTTTCAAAGAAATGGAACAAATAATCCTGCAATTTATATGGAACCAGAAAAGACCCCGAATAGCCAGAGGAATGTTGAAAAAGAAAACCAAAGTTGGTGGTGTTTATCAAAATACCATCAGTTTTCTTTCAAAGAAATGGAACAAATAATCCTACAATTTATATGGAACCAGAAAAGTCCCTGAATAGCCAGAGGAATTCTGAAAAAGAAAACCAAAGTTGGTGGCATCATAATTCTATACTTCAATGTCTATTACAAACCTGTAATCATCAAGACAGTATGGTACTAGTACAAAAAATGACACATAGGTCAATGGAACAGAATAGAGAGCCCAGAAATGGACCCTCAGCTCTATGGTTAACGAATCTTTGACAAAGCAGGAAAGAATATCCAATGGAAAAAAGACAGTCTCATCAACAAATGGTGTTGGGAAAATTGGACAGCCACTTGCAGAAGAATGAAACTGGACCATCTCCTTAAACCACACACAAAAATAGACTCCACATGGATGAAAGACCTCAATGTGAGACAGGAAGTCATCAAAATCCTTGAGAACACAGGCAGGCACCTCTTCGACCTCCGCCACAGCAACTTCTTCCTAAAAACATCGCCAAAAGCAAGGGAAGCAAAGACAAAAATGAACTATTGGGACTTCATCAAGATCAAAAGCTTTTGCACAGCAAAGGAAATAGTCAACAAAACTAAAAGATGACTGACAGAATGGGAGAAGATATTCGCAAGTGACATGTCAGATAAAGGGCTACTATCCAATATTTATAAAGAAAATATCAAACTCAACATACATAGAAGAAATAATCCAATTCGAGAAATGGTCAGAAGACATGAACAGACATTTCTGCAAAGAAGGCATCCAGATGGCCAAGAGACACATGAAAAAGTGCTCCACATCACTTGGCATCAGGAAAATACAAATCAAAACCACCTGTGAAATACCACCTCACACCAGTCAGAATGACTAAAATCAACAAATCAGGAAATGACAGATGTTGGCAAGGATGAGGAGAAAGGGGAAACACTCTTACACTGTTGGTGGGAATGCAAGCTGGTGCAGCCACTCTGGAAAACAGCTTGGAGGTTCCTCAAAAAGTTGAAAATAGAGCTACCCTACCACCTAGCAATTGCACTACTGGGTATTTACCCTAAAGATACAAATGCAGTGACCCGAAGGGGCATGTGCACCCAAATGTTTATAGCAGCAATGCCCAAAATACCCAAACTATGGAAAGAACCTAGATCATCCATCAACAGATGTTGATCCATCAACAGATGAATGGATAAAGAAGATGTGGTATTATATATATACAATGGAATACAATGCAGCCATCAAAAGAAATGAAATCTTGTCGTTTGCAATGACGTGGATGGAACTAGAGGGTATTATGCTGAGAGAAATAAGTCAATCAGAGAAAGACAATTATCATATGATCTCTCTGATATGAGGAATTTGAGAGGCAGGGCAGGGAGTTGTGGGGGGTATGGAAGGAAAAATGAAACAAGATGGGATCGGGAGAGAGAAAAACCATAGGAGACTCTTAATCTCTTATAACAAACTGAGGGCTGCTGGGGGGTGAGGAGGTACAAATAAGGTGGTTGGGTTATGGGCATTGGGGAGGGTATGTACTATGGTGAGTGCTGTGAAATGTGTAAGCCTGATGATTGACAGACCTATAACTCTGGGGAAAATAATACATTATGTGTTAATAAAAATAATTTAAAGAAACATAAAAATGAACTATGGAGGCTTTATCAGGATAAAAATCTTTTGCATAGCAAAGAAAACAGTCAACAAAACTAAAAGGCACCTCTGGAATGGGAGAAAATATTTGCAAATGTCTTATTAGATAAAGGGCTAGTATCCAAAATCTATAAAGAATTTATCAAACTCAACACCCAAAAGACAAATAATACAGTCAAAAAATGGACAAAAAACATGAACAGATATTTCTCCAAAGAAGACATACAAATGGCCAACAGACACAAGAAAAAATGCTCCACGTCACTCGGTGTCAGGGAAATAAAAATCAAAAGCACAATGAGATACAACCTCACACTAGTCAGGAGGGCTAGAATTAGTAAGTCAGGAGATAACAAATGTTGGCAAGGATTTGGAGAAAGGGAAACACTCTTACACTTTGGTGGGAATGCCAGCTGAAACAGCCACTCTGGAAAATAGTACAGAGGTTCCTCAAGAAGTTGAAAATAGAGCTTTCCTATGACCCAGAAATCGCACTATTGGGTATACGACCCAGTAATACGAGGTATTTACCACAAACGATACAAACGTGATCCGAAGGGTCACCTGCACCCCAGTGTTTATAGCAGCAATGTGTACAACACCCAAATGATGTAAAGAATTAAGGTATCCATCAACAGATGAATGGATTAAGAAGATATGAAATACACACACACACACACACACACACATGCATATTACTCAATCAGAAAAGATGAAATCTTACTATTTACATTAATGTGCATTGAACTGGAGAGTATTATGCTGAATGAAATAAGTCAACCAGAGAAAGACAATTATCGGGGGGAGGAGCAAGATGGCGGAGAAGTAGCAGCTGAGACGACATCAGGTAGCAGGAGATCAGCTAGATAGCTTATCAAACCATTGCGAACACCTACAAAAATCCAACGGGAGATCGAAGAGAGGAAGAACAGCAATTCTGGAAACAGGAAATCGACCACTTTCTGAAAGGCAGGACTGGCAGAGAAGTGAATCGAAAGCGACGGGAGGATAGACCTCGGGGGAGGGGCCGGCTCCCGGCAAGCGGCAGAGCAGCGGAGCACTAAATCGGGACTTTTAAAAGTCTGCTCCATGGAGGGACATCGCTCCAGAGGCTAAACCGGGGTGAAGCCCACGCGGGGTCAGCATGGCCCCAGGTCCCGCAGGGTCACAGAAGGGTGTCTGAGTGTCGCAGAGCTAGCAGGTATCGGAGCGGGAAGCCGGGTACAGAGACAGAGCCGAGGAGTGAGCTCTCAGCTCGGGGTTACCTTGAACCGGTCACAGGCTGGGTGAGCTCGGAGCGCGGCCAGAGGCGAGGGATATGGGAGTAGCTGGGACTTTTCTCTGAGGAGTGGAGCCCCGAATCTCAGCTCTTCCGGGCCGGAGACTAGGAGGCCGCCATTCTCATTCCCGTCCTCCGGACTCTACGGAAAGCGCTCAGGGAACAAAAGCTCCCGAAAGCAAAACCGAGCGGATTACTCAGCCCGGCCCCTGGTAAGGGCGGTGCAGCTCTGCCTCAGGCAAAGACACTTGAGAATCACTACAACAGGCCCCACCCCCAGAAGATCAAAAGAAATCCAACCAAGTTCACTTAACAAGGAGAGCAGGGGAACTCCAGAGGAGGAGAAAGCAATGTGCGGAATTCATGGCTTTCTCCCCATGATTCTTTAGTCTTGCAGTTAATTCAATTTTTTCTTTAAAGGGCATTTTCCTAGGGTCTTTGCCACCCTTTTAATATTTTATTTGCTCCTTCA
>PISX010009327.1:0-76324 GCA_004024625.1 Mellivora capensis
AAAAAAAAAAAAAAATGAACTGTCAAGCCATAGAAAGACGTGGAACAATCAGTCTTAAGTGAGTATTACTAAGCAAAAGAAACCAATCTGAAAAGACTACATACTATATGACGCCAATTACACAACATTTTGGGAAAGGCAAACTATGGAATCGGTAAAAAGATCAGCTGCCAGGAGTTGAGAAGGAAGAAGGGATGAATTATGTGGAACACAGGTGACTTTGGGGCAGTAAGAATACTTTATATGACGCCATGATGATGGATACGTGTCATTATACATTGGTTCAAATTCACAGAAGGTACAAGACCAAGAGTGAACCCTAACGTAAACTGCGGACTTTGGGGGATCATGATGTATCAGCGTAGCTGCATCGATTACTACTCTGGTGGGAAATGTTGATTAACAGGGCACGCTGTGCACATGTAGAGGCAGGGGCACATGAGAAATCTCTGTACCTTCCCTTCAATTTTGCTGTGAACTTAAAACTGCTCTAAAAAAAAAAAAAGAAAGAAAGAAAGTAACGACATCTTAAAAAAAAGTTAAGAGACAAAAGTGAAAAAATTTTCAAGGAGGGAAGGGAACAGTTGGCTGGATGTGAAAAAAGAACCTGGCAACCAGAAAGGGTCGGATATGGATTTAAGGCTATGGTGGGATACGGATTTGGTTTCTGTATTTGGATTTAAAAGATTTTTCAACTTGACAGCATAAGGGTTTCCTGTTAAAATGGCATGGAGTGTGGTAGTGAAGGCACCTCCTCCCACCAGTCTTTGCCTCAGTTTCCTCCCCTGTAAGAGGCCAGCAATGGGGCTTGAAAAGAACGTGGCTCTCCAGGTGACAGGTTAAGAGTGGCACGTGGCTCATGGGTGATGCTGTTGCTCGCTGCTACAGCCTTCATCTACCATGCCTTCTGATGGCCACGAGCCAACTGAGGGATGCAGTTATTAAGAATTTAGCCCACAAAGGCGCGCCTGGGTGGCTCAGAGGGTTAAAGGCTCCCCCTTCGGCTCAGGTCATGGTTCCAGGGTCCCGGGATCGAGGCCCACATCGGACTCTCTGCTTGGCGGGGAGCCTGCTTCCCCCTCTCCCTCTGCCTGCCTCTCTGCCTACTTGTAATCTCTGTCTGTCAAATAAATAAATCTTAAAAAAAAAAAAAATTTAGCCCACTCAGGCTCGACATTCAATTTGTGCCTCATTCTTCAAGACTACAGATGATGCTGCATTTAACATTATTTCTGGGGATGGAATCACAGAAGTGGGATGACTGGTTGAAGGAAAGGGTGTTTCCAGATTCTTTATATATAGATCAGCCATTGTTACAGATTGTTTCCCAAAACACAGAGCCGCTGGAGTGTGCCTGGCCCATGTGAGCAATCAGGAGGGCTGGGAAGGGCCAAGAGAGGCAAACACAGGAGCTGCTCCTGTTACATTTGGAGGTGAAGGAAGTTACCTCACACCTGACTCCGTGCAGAGATTAAACAGATCACACTGCTCACCTTTGGCCACTTCCCCATCAGGGACCCCAGGCTCTGTCCTTGCCCTGGGATCCCTTCTTCCCTCTGGCCTCATCAGAGTAACACCCAATGAGCTGGGCGGCCACCAGTGAATCCCCACAGAGGACCCAGAGCTGCCTGTGCCGAGAGTGTCTTTGAGTTCTGACCCCCGGGGAGGGTTCAGCCAGTAATGCTGGAGCCTGGACCTCTCTGACCAAGGAGAGCAGGCTGGGCTCGCAGCCTTGACAGAAATCCACAACCTTGCCTGCCTTACCTGCCATAGATTTTTTCATAGTCAGTCCTACTTATGACAAGTGACAGTAAATTAAGTGTCCTTAGTTAGATAAATACCTTACTTAGGTAAATAGAGTTAAAAAATATATATATACAGTGACTTAAAATATTAAGTCACCGCTGGTTTGGGTGGTGCAGAGTGCTGGCCGGTATCACGATGTTGTGAAGAGATCTCAGGTGGATCTCTAGGCCAGGCAGACCCCTCTCTTGAACTCCGGACCCAAACACCCCATTGCCCCTACAAGGGCTCCTGGCGGCCCAGGTACCATGTACATAGATCCCTGAATTTCCCAGCAGCCTTCCCCCTGCCCTCGTCCACCGAGTCACTGACCCTTGGCCCTCCCTCCCCTAGTCCCCGAGGTTCTACCCGCACAGTCCCCCCCAACCCCAATGTTTCTCCTCTGCTGGTCTGCTTTGACCTGGTGTGTCTGACCCCACCCCTGCCCTTACAACTATGGCCAGTGCCCCTGGAAGCACAGTTTACCCTGTCACTCTCTATGCAGACTCTCCAGAGGCTGTCAGTGAACACCAGCCCTCTGGGACCTGGCCCTGCCTGGTTCCAAGGCCCAGGGCCCACTGTGCACTGATGCTCACCCTGTATGCCAGCCACATTGGCGCAGCACTTGGATCTCTGCTGCTTCCATCCTGCTTCCTTTGTCCTGAGTCCCCAGTGGCATCTAGAGCCACTGACTCAACTAGTCCAGACTGTTGCTCCTGGACTTTTTGTTACACATGCTATCACATCTCCTTGCTTTCCCAGTCAGAATTCGTGTTATTCATGGCCAAAAACATCCTCACGGGGGCATCACCCCCACACCGACTTGAGCATCCACCTCCTAAGCCCCTGCTGGTCCCTACCCAGCAGCAGTGACTGCCCAGCCCCCACTCCAACGTCCTGCCCCCCCAGGAACCTTCCCCAGCAAAGAGGTGCTGAACCCATGGCATGAATGAACGGGTAAACACACACCCAGCCTGAGGGCTGGGATGTGGCTGCATGGCTGGAGACAGCTGGGAAGCCAGGCTGCTTGCCCTCCAGGAACCTGTGTACAGGCTGAGGGTTCCCACTTCACAGAGCCTAAGGTACCCCATTCCCACATCCCTGCCATTCCCTCACCGGAAAGGTCTGACCCTACAAATGCACAGAGCGAACAACACTTCTGGGAGTTTCTGCCCAAGACCCTGGCCTGCTCCTAGCCTAGGGCTGCCATCTCTGGTACAAAGGGAGCCTGGGGAGCACCAGAGACTTTCTCCATGAGGCACATTGAAAACAGAATAAATACCTCAAGGGTCCCCGCATGCCTGTCTCAGAGATGATTTAGGCTCTGACAAGTAGTTGCTCATTGTTGCCCATGCAGTTGGCAGAGCTGGGCTTGGGGGTCAGAGCTCCTGGGCCCGACCCTGCCACCTTCTGACTGTGGGACTCTGACATGTTAAGCCCAATGGGGGCAGGGGCAGTGGTGCTGTGATCAGGGTGTGCGTGGGGTCATCTCCTTGTTTAGTTCCCCTTACCTGAACGCCTGGTTCTCGCGGTTGTTCTGGAGAGCAATGGTTTCCACTTCTGGACCCCCGTCCGCTATGAACCTGGCCAACTTTTCTGCAAGGTTCTTGGCCTCTTCGTCCTCTGGGGGTGAAACTTTAAGCAGGCTGTCAGTACTGAGCTCAACTCACCACACCCAACAGCCTAATTTCTGCTAAGAACCCCATGAGCAACAAGAGGGGTTTATTTTAGGAACAATGCAAAGAAAAACAGGCAAATGGGAATCAGATTACTGCACTGGGACCAAATACCAGAGTTAATATTACAATATTATCTTGAGCCCCTGCCCCCACCCTGCACCCTGCCCCTTCCCACCCCATAGATCATAGAACAGAACGTGAGAGAAGATCTGGAGCCAGGCCGGAGAGGAGATGGGAGCCCCACCTCAGTCTTTCTGCCACGGCTGCCCATCCAGGTCACACACAGAAGTGGGCCTGGCCCTCCTCTCCTGGGGAGAAGGTCAGGGCACAGGGCGGCGGGAGACAGACAAACATATTGACCTCTGTGGCCTGTGTTTAGCCTAAACATCAATGCGCCTGCAACCCACCATAATATGGCTGGGATTTTACTTCATGATGGCTGGAGACCAGCTAGCATCTCCCTCCTCCCCTGATACATACCCCAGCAGGAGCTCACCAGCTGATCCCAGCTGTCCTCTATCCCCCCTCCCCAAGTGTCAGGCTCATTTGTCTTTATGTCCTCAATGCCAGAGAGGCAGCAGGAGCTCAATAACATTTATTTAAATGACCAGGAACCAACAAACAAGCATTCCACCCCTTTTGCACCTTATACATGCACAGAGCAGTGCTCTTGAACATAACAATGACCTTGACCTTGGCCCTCAGACTCTTCCTCACCGCCCACCACTGGTGAAGGGGGCAATGCCATCCCCAGCGTGACCCTGGCTGTCTGAGTGGGCACAGACGTGGGCCCTAGGCACCACCCCATGCACCAGAGCCTCCCAGAACCCTGTTTCCCCATGGGATGTGATTTGTCCACACATCTCCCCAGAACCTCCCACCCCCTCCACCCACTTACCTTTCTGAGAGGATGCCTGCAACTTTTGTGCCTCCTTTCTTATCTCAGCCACCTTCTTTCTGTAGTAGAGGAATTCCCTGCTATTCTTATCATGCAAAAACCTGGGGAGAAGTTTCGAAAAATAGACAGGATGGTGAGCAGCGGGATGGGCTGACCCAAGCAGCTTCTGAAGAATGTTGTACAAAAGCAAGGTGGTGGGGTGCCTGGGTGGCTCAGTTGGTTAAGCGTCTGCCTTCGGCTCAGGTCATGATCCCAGAGTCCTGGGATGGAGCCCCATGTTGGGCTCCCTGCCCAGCAGGGAGTCTGTTTCTCCCTCTCCCTCTGCCCCTCTGCCCACTTGTGCTCTCTCAAATAAATAAAATCTTAAAAACATTAAAAAAAAAAAACAAAACAAAAGCAGTCTAGTGAGCAGAGACACCCTGGTGGGTCCTAAGACTAAGCCTCCGCATCACACCGGAGCCCCTGTGGCCTCTGGTGTGAATAACCACTTGGAAACTCAGACCAGTGTCTGGCCCACACGAGCAAGCCCCCAGCCCCGACTAGCCTCAGTAACCAGTAGGGTTTTACAAGAGCGAACGTACTACTGTGTGTCAAGAATATTAAGTAGTGGTGGCCTTCCCCTCCCAGAAATACTTACGAAAACGCCGGGTTATCCTTGTAGTTCTCCATAGCTACTTTTTCTAACTCAGGGCCTCCTTCTGCCACAAAGCGGGCCAATTTCTCTATCACTTTCCGAGTCTCGGCTCCCTCTGGGGGTGAAACTTTAAGGAGGCTGTCAGTACTGGGGTTCAACTCACACACCCCACAGTCAACAGGCACACTCTCTCTATGGACCACAACGACAGAGGGGTGGGGGAGAAGAGGGTGAAATGCGGGAGGTTGTCGGGTGTCCTGGGTCCAAGCACAAAGCACTGTGACAAGGGGGTGGCCGTCTAAACAGTCTTCGTAAGACACACTGGGCGGGAGAGAAGTGTGGGAGCCTCTGGGAGACCAGGCCGATCCTCAGGCTCGGAGAGAGACGTCAGAAAACATAGCCAGTCTCCCCCTTTTTTCTGAAATGCTTCATTCTTTTTATTTACCAGGGTTCATTTAACAAACTGGTTTCCTGTCACCCTTCAAAGATGACAAATTCCTTTTTAAAGTATCATTACAAACTCTGACTTAAACACATTGAGTAAGTTTCAATCCATTTTAAACATATCAGCTGCGTTTCAATCCATTGCAATTAATGTCATCACAGAAGCTCAATTGTCCCCTCTGCGGCTGGTAGAGCCTCTTCAAGCTGGCTCCCGAGGCCTTTGGGCCTGACCCCAGGAGTCTCTGATGGCCTCCTCACTATCTGCTGGGACAAGGTGCTCCAGGGTCATCTCATACACTTCCTGACCAGATCTAGAGCCAGCCATTTCTCCAAGAAGTCCTGGTGTCCATGAGGAAGGAAGTGTGTTTTCAGACCATCTGGGTGCCAGGGGCGCTCAACAGCAACAGGCTTAATCCTTACCTCAGGGCCTTTACAGTGAACAGAGCTACAGAAATGTTCTTTTTATAATTTTATTTGCCTCCCCTTTGATCTGCATGGAACTCGTTTTTGTATTTTATTGCTGGCCTGTTCCTGAGGCATCTCTTGGCCAATTTAAAACTCATGTTCCTTTTATGAGAACTCCCAGAAGAAATTTCTCCCTGCCACTGCCTAGGAATGTTCACTGCTCCCAGCAAGGGGCTAAACACCAAACCTGCAGCCAGACTTATTCCTCTCATTGCTTTGGCTGCCAGGAAGCTGTGGGATGGGAAGTCAGGGACCTGGAGCCTGAGGAGGACCCTCAAAAGATCCCAAGGACTTTCTGTAGCCACCTTTCCCCCTAGCCTTACACCCTTCCTGACTGCCTGGTCAGGCACATGACTGCCTGACATGACACTGACCCGCTTGCCATTTACAGGCACAGGTGCTTTTCTGCAGCCACATCAATAGCAACCCATAAGAGGCCTCAATGACCATGAGACACTCACTGCTCCCAGCAAAGCATTGCTTCCCAGCAGGGTGCTCTCAGAGCTGCCGTGATGACTCAGGAAAGAGCCCCCTCCCTGGCTCCACCCTGACAAAGAATGGCCCCTGATCTGCTCAGATGCATGGCCACAAGCCAGCACCCTCCCTGAAAATAACAAGTCTGAAGTCTGTCACAGCATAACTATACGGTTCCTTCAATCTGTCAGCCTGGCTGGGGCAGAGATGGCCCAGGCCTCCACACAGCTCAGGAGGCACTGAAGCCTTGTTCCGAATGCAGATGGAGTTAGACACAGTGGGAGTGCTGCCATTGCCACACCCCACCCTCCTACATAATATGGCCTAGACTGGCTTTCCAAGAAAAATGACCATCCTTCCCCTGGACAGGAGAGCATGTCCTCCAACCTGTGGGCTTGCACCTCTGGCCCAAACTGGTGGGGACAACAACCCACGTTGAGAAGAGGTGCTTCTGGTTCTCAGAGGGCTCAGAAAGCATGCATCCAGACAGGGGAAGCAGGGAAGCTCCTCCTCTCATGTTGGGACAAGGAGAGACACAACTGAATGGTCCTCTGAGAAGGCCCCAGACCTGGCTGCAGACCAGCCAACCTGGGTGGGTGGAGGATGGTTCCCAAGGCTCCCAGGACAAAGTCCACAGTCTATAGCCCCTCCACACTTCCCTTTCACTGCTCCCCACACCCTTTCTTCACTCCCCCCAAGCCTGGAGGGTCCCATGCTGGCCCTCGGCTCAGCCTGGAGGGCTGGTGCCTCCCCGCCACTAGCCACGGGTCCCACTCATGGAGCTGGAGGGCAGTGGTCAAAGTAAGGTGGCAGCTCCCACACCCTACCTTTGATCTCCAGCCACTGCTCGTAGTCTTCCTCCTCATCCTCATCGGGAGACTGGAAGACACTTGGGCGGCTGGCCACGGGCAACTGCTTGGCGTGCACATAGTTCTTCACCTGGCCTGGTGGGCTGCTGATGAGCGGGGGCCTCTTTCCGGTGCGCGGGGGGACTCGAGTGGGGGCGCTGGGCGTGCTAGGTGGGGCATCTTGGCATAGAAAGAAAGACACCCATGCTCAAGGTCTGAGACGCACATTTCCCCATCTTCTCCCCTAACACGTAGGTGTGAGTGCATTAAGTAGGGCTAAGTCCTTGGCTTCCAGCATGGTGACTGGCAGGGGGTGGGCACTGAGAGGATACCATCCTCATTTTATAGAAGAGGACACTAAGGCTCAGAGAAGAATGATTTGTCACGGTCACGCAGCCTGGAACAGAAAGCTGGGCTCTGCCGGCAGCAGCTCTGGCAGAAGACTCCCTAACATTTGCGCCCAGGGATGTGCCAGCTCCTCTGGGTCAGGCCTGAATCCCCACACCTGGCCAAGACCATTCCTCCTGCCGGTGGCAAGATGGAGACAGCCTACTCTGGGCTTTTCAAACACAGCTCCCGGCCTAAGATCCTACAGTGAAGGGCTGACATTCTTCCTCCTTCTCTGTGGATGAATTTGGTCTTAGGTTAGTTAGGTTAGGTTTCTTAGCTATTTCCTAGAAAGACTGACAAAGACCGAAGATCAGCTGTTTTGCCAGCAACTTTCTTACACTAAAAGTAAACTGAGGGGCACCTGGATGGTTCACTCAGTTAATGATCTGACTCTTGATTTTGGCTCACATCATGATCTTGGTGTCTTGAGATCTGGTGCCACTACAGGCTACCTGCTCGGCGGGGAGTCTGCTTAAGATTCTATCTCCCTCTTTCCCTACTCCCACCCATGCAGGCACTCTCTCGAAAATAAATGAATCTTTTTTTAAAAAACAAAATTAGGGGGCACCTGGGTGGCTCCATCAGTTAACCGTCGGCTTTTAGCTCAGGTCACGATCCCAGGGTCCTAGGATTGAGCCCCGCATTAGGATCCCTACTCAGTGGGGAGTCTCCTCCCTCTGCCTCGCCCACTCTCTCTAATGAATAAATAAAATCTTAAAAAAAAAAAATTAAGCTGGGGTGCCTGGGTGGCTCAGTCAGTTAAGCATCTGCCTTCGGCTCAGGTCATGATCTCAGGGCCCTGTATAGGGCTCCCTGCTTAGCCCCTCCCTCAGCTCCCTCTCCTTCTGCCCCTCCCCCCTACTCCTACATGCTCTCTCTGAAATAAAAATAAATAAAATTTTGAGAAATTAAGCTGACTGGTAAACTGCACAACCACAGATATGGGGCTACTCCCTGTAGTGAGGGATTCCATATCTCACGTGTCCCATGGAACTCCCATGGACCAGGTGGCCCTCCCACCTATGGACCAGGTGGCCTTCCCACCTATGGATGGGGTCCCATCCCTCAAACCGAAGTTGCTGCTCTAACCCACCATGTGGTCCCACAGCTCTGATGTCGGTCTGTAACCCTCAGGGGAGCTTCCCTGGTGTAATCTGAAACTGGCCCCTATACTCAGAGAGCAGGGAGAGACCAAAGAAAAAGGCAGGCCACTCCAGGTTCGTAAGTAGCTGTAATAAGCAAAAGGAACTTACATATGAGGCTTGTCTTGGGCGGCAGCGAAATGAATGGATCCCCACACCTGCCCACCAAATCTTGAAAGTTTACAGAGGCCTCAAGTGGGTTCAGTCACATATACTCACAGATGTTCTCAATACCACAGCACTATCTCAAGGCTATGTGCTTGGAGTAGCTTCCAGGAGTAGGAAAAACAAGGAGAGCCCGCATTTCAAGCACAGGGGAGGAGGCAAGGGACTGCTGAGTGCCAGCCAGGGTCCAGCTCACTGGCCAACTGGAGGGCACATCTTTTCCATGACATTCCCCAACACCCGTAGCATTTTTAGTCAGGCCCCTGCCCGCTGGACTGAAACCTGGCTTATCTGTCTCTGCTCCTTTAGGGTAAGCACCTTGAAGGATGGGTCTATGCTCTCCCCTTGGTCAGGTACTGTAGGATGAACAGAATTCATCCCAATCAATATGGGATCAGAGGAATAAGTGTGAGGTGGGGCCTGCTATTACTGTGATGCCCAGGGACCCCCAGAGGAGAGAGCTAGCAGGGTGAGTCGCAGCAGAGGGAGACTAAGGAAATGGGTGAGGGCACTCACCTGTGCTGGTCTGTGCCTTCTGCAACTTCAGAAACTGCTGCAAGAAGCTGCCATCATTAGCAAACTTGTTGGAAACGGAAGAGTTGTGTGCATTCGCAATTCTAGACCCAAGATAGAGGACAGAGAAGGTGAGTCAAAGAGGAGGGGCAGGGGCCTGTCTCTCCCATCTCAGCCCCACACCCACCCCACATTCTCACCTAGTGGGACCCAAAACCCTCCCCCAGAGAGTGGGGACTACTAAGTGCACAGAGCAGCCTTCATAGTAAAATGGAATAATGTTGCTCTAGTCAAAGCGATACTATCCATACTGACAGCTCAGGAGCACCTGCCCCGCCTGCACAGCACCTGCGTCCTTGTTAACTATCCGGGCTGTTCCTGGCTCTCATATCTGTCTTCTCAGCTGGATATCAGAGATTTCCAAGGCAGGGCCCGTGTGTCTATACCCACGTGTGACGGTAGTTTGGGGCCCCAGCCAGACGGCGCTTCTGTGGGTATCACCGGTGCACATCAAAACACCCAAAGCAATCATTTGGTAGAAGAATTAAAGGGGAATTTTATATTCTTACTATTTTTTACACTCTCTTTTGTTTGCAAAAGTTATGCTTAAACATCTCTTTTCAACAAGTCAGCAATAGAGCAAACTCAGGGGCCCAAATGTTTAATTCAAATTCATTTTTCCTGATCATAAAAGAGAGGTTTATTATGGAACAAACAGGAACGTAGGAAAATGGAAAGCAAAGGGAAACATTCAGAAGAGTCTCTTCCCTCAGATAAGCCACTACTAACTCTTTGGTATAATTCTTTGATTTGTCCCCTAATTAGAAACAGAAGGAAATAAGGCTACAATCATAGTGTATATCCTACTTCTTCCGGTTTCTACTATAACATACCATCCTGCCCCAAACCTCACAAATTGCTCATATAAGTTGCTTTCAAGACCACACAACCCTCCAACTTTTGTTATTAGTTATTACAATTACTAACACTTAGTTATTGTTATATATTACATATCCTATTATTACAACATAATTAACATTAATTATTGTTACAGTGACACATCCAATAATTGGTAAAGACTCAGGGAGCCCCCAGGCCTAGGGTTTTTCCTTCAAAATTAAGTTTTATTCTTCTAAAATTGTAAAATTCTAAAAAGTCTTATTCTTTTAAAAATTCTGTTATAATGAACTAAAAATGGAAACAACAAGTAGCACTAGTTACATAAATCACAGGACTTCCACTGGGCAGATGAAGCAGCACTGAAAACTGAAAATTCTAGAGATAAAGCAATAAAGTGCAACGTTAAATGAAAAAAAAAAAGAAAAAGAAAAAAAAAAGAAAAGCAGGATATAAAACAACTACAGGGGTGGTTAAGAATCCCGCTCTTGACTGCTGCTTAGGTCATCATTTCAGAGTGAGACTGAGCCCAACATAGTTCTCTGTACTGAGCATGGAGCCTGCTTAAGATTCTCTCTCTCCCTCCCCATCTCCCCCTACCCTTCCAACCCCACCCCCAAAGAAAACCAGACAACAACTACAGTACGGCCTTATTTATGTAAAAAAAAATATTTGAATTAAAAATTGGTAGGGGTGCTTGGGTGGCTTAGTTGGTTAAGCAGCTGCCTTGGGACAGAGCCCCACATCCGGCTCCTTGCTCAGCGGGAAGTCTGCTTCTCCTGTCTGCCACTCTGCCTGCTTGTGCTTGCTCTCTCCTCCCCCCCTGTGTCAAATTAAAAAAAAAAAATTGGGGACGCCTGGGTGGCTCAGTTGGTTAAGCGGCTTCCTTTGGCTCAGGTCATGATCCCGGCGTCCTGGGATCGAGTCCCACATCGGGCTCCTTGCTTGGCAGGGAGCCTGCTTCTCTCTCTGTCTCTGCCTGCCATTCTGTCTGCCTGTGCTCGCTCTCTCTCTGACAAATAAATAAATGGAATCTTTCGAAAAAAAAAAAAAAAATTGTTAGGAAAAAACATCAAGGAGTCCCTGGGTGGCTCAGTCGTCAAGAATCTGCCTTTGGCTCAGGTCATGATCCCAGGGTCCTGGAATTGAGCCCCACATCAGGCTCCCTGCTCAGCAGGAAGGCTGCTTCTCCCTCTCCCACTCCCCAAGCTTATGCTCCCTCTTTCACTATGTCTCTCTCTGTCAAATAAATAAATAAAATCTTGAAAGAAAGAGAGAGAGAGAGAGAGGGAGGGAGAAAGAAAGAAAAACCCATTGATGGGTGTCTAGGTGGCTCAGTCAGTTAAGCATCTGCCTTTGGGTCCCCTGCTCTGCAGGGAGCCTGCTCCTCCCTCTGCCCCTCCCCTTTGCTCACGCTCTGTTGCGCTCTCTCTGGCTCTCTCTCTCACAAATCTTAAAAAAAAATAAAGGAAAAAAAAGAAAAAAACCATCAAAATGCTAACAGCACTGTTTCTGGGTTGCAGCATTATAATTCATTTTGGTTTTGCCTCGTTTTCCTCTCTTTCAGTTTCCATAAAGTCTGCCACACATACGTAAAGTTGTGGATTTTTTTTAAAGATTTATTTATTTATTTTAAGATTTTATTTATTTGTCAGACAGAGAGAATAGGCAGAGGGAGAAGCAGACTCCTAGCTGAGCAGGGAGCCCGATGCAGGGCTGGATCCCAGGACCCTGGGATCATGACCTGAGCCGAAGGCAGACACTTAACCGACTGAGCCACCCAGCATCCCAAGATTTATTTATTTTTGAGAGAGAGAGAAAAAGAGCCCATGCAAGCACAGCAGGAAGGATAGAAGGAGAGGGAGAGAATGTATCAAGTGGACTCCGTGCCAAGCGTGGAGCCCGACATGGGGCTCGATCCCACAGCCCTGAGATCACCCACGACCTGAGTCAAAACCAAGAGTTGGACGCTCAACGGACTGCGCCACCCAGGCACCCCTGTAAAGTTTTTTTTCCCCCATACAAAGGAGAAGGTTCTGCTGACCCTGCCCTTGTCCTCATACTATGAATATCTCCCTCAAGAGGGATGGAAAGAAGATGGAGACAATGAAAGACAAGAAAACACCTCGGCACAGCAGCAAGCAGCAAATGAATCCCACTTGAAAACCACCCATTAACAGATGGTAAGGGATATTACGCAGCCTTTAAAAATTCTGGCTCCTGATAAAAGGATAAACAACACATGGTCCATCCACACAGTAGAATATTATTTGGCCATGAAAAGGAATGAAGTCCTGACGCTTTCTAAAAAGTGATGAACCTTGAAAGCATCCTGTTTAGTGAAAGAAGCCAGACATAAAAGGCCAAATGTTTAAAATATGTAGGATAGATCAATCCCCAAAGATGGTAAATTAGGGGCTGGCATGGGTACTGAGTTTCCTTTTGGGATGACACAAATGTTCTAGAACTAGATAGATTGCATGACATTATGAATTTACCAAAAAGTCACTAAATTGTATAGTTTAAAAAACCAACTTTATGACATATTAATTATATCTTAGTAAGAATAAAACTTAAAAACTACAATGGTTCTAAAGAGTTGCGATCCAGGGAAAAGCTTTTCTTTTAAAAAGTTGAGGGGGATGGGGTGCCTGGGTGGCTCAGTCATTAAGCGTCTGCCTTCGGCTCAGGTCGTGAGCCCAGAATTCTGGGATCAAGCCCCACATCGGGCTCCCTGCTCAGCAGGAAGCCTGCTTCTCCCTCTCCCACTACCCCTGCTTGCATTTCCTCTCTCACCGTGTCTCTCTCTGTCAAATAAATAAATAAAATCTTTAAAAAATAAAATAAAAGGGATGCCTGGGTGGCTCAGTTGGTTAAGCGCTGCCTTTGGCTCGGGTCATGATCCCAGCGTCCTGGGATCGAGTCCCACGTCGGGCTCCTTGCTCGGCAGGGAGCCTGCTTCTCCCTCTGCCTCTGCCTGCCACTCTGTCTGCCTATGCTCGCTTGCTCTCTCTCTGACAAATAAATAACTTTAAAAAATAAATAAATAAATAAATAAAAATAAAATAAAATAAAAAGTTGAGGGGGAAGTAGCACATGAAATGGATCATAACTTTGTGAAACAAAGCAAAGACACGGGGTTAGGGTTAGGAAAATGGTTGCCTTGAGGCAACTTGAATGTTTATTTCTTCAGTGAGAAATTCTAACACTTGTTGTTCTATGCTTTTACAGTTAAAAAAATAACTTATTTCCAAAGCTACCTGTATCATGCATCCACCTGCCTGATGCTCCCTTTAAGCTGCCTGATCCTGGTGCTGGGATCCAGCTGCTTCCAGGAGACCTACTTGGAAGCATGTCTATAGATCTCTCCCATCTTGTGCAAGTCCTTCTATAACCCTAGGATAAGAGCCACAAGCCCACTGACTGACAGATCACTCCATATCCAGTCCCCACATTCATAAGTGCCTTGGAGATCCCAGGCTCTGGGTTCCCGTTAAGAATAAGGTCTAGGGGGGGCGCCTGGGTGGCTCAGTGGGTTAAAGCCTCTGCTTTCGGCTCGGGTCCTGATCCCAGGACCCTGGGATCATGACCTGAGCCGAAGGCAGAGGCTTTAACCCACTGAGCCACCCAGGTGCCCCAAATAAAGTCTTTAAAAAAAAAAAAAAAAAAAAAAGAATAAGGTCTAATGATGTGCCACAGATTCTTAGAAAAGGTGGGAGTTGAGACAGCTCTGTAGAGGGTTTAACATACTCCACGCTTCAGACCCCAGAGGAAGGGGCCTGTCTCTCTGTCAGTCTCCAACCTGAAATTCTTGGATCTCGTCATCCTAATTACACCACCCCTGCTCAAAACTCTTGGATGCCCTGAGCATTTCTCCTCCTCCTGCTTAGCTATGAAACAACCACTTTGATGCAACAGCTTGAGTCACCTGACACACAAGGGCTCACTTTCCTTCCTGCCTTCTACTAGATAGGTCTTTCCCTGCTTCCTCAGTGGGCTGGCTCTGAGAAGGGAGAGCCTCTGCTGGGCTCCCACAGTGGCTCCTGCACCAGGGAACACACTGCCTCATGTTACCCACCGGCAGCTCTGGGGGTAGAACTGGCACCCCCTTCGTTAGTAGACCATGAGCCCCAAAAAGGTAGAGATGGGAGTCTGGGGTTTTGTTCTGTGCTACATCCCTGGCCCCTAGCCTACAGCTGGTCAGCAATAAATAACTGGTGAATATAGGCAGACCATCCTCTGAGCTCCCACACAACACCTGTTTCTCTCTTGGCACTTCTGAAACAGAGCATCTGTGTCACTCCTTGCATCACCAGGTTGTGGCCAGGTGCAAGAATACCCAGACTGCCCTTGAACACAAAACCCTCTGCCAGTGACCCTCTAAGACCCCAACCCAGCTGCAGGGGGGACTTACTCGCCAGGATGTGGGGGCTGAGGGCTGATGACCACCTGATTCTGCTTGGCTTTCTGCTCCATTTTGGCTTCAATTTCACGTTTCTTCTGAGCAATGAGCTCTTCCTGGTGAAGGATGTTCATGTTCATTTTTCCGGACTTGGGAGGAGCAACCCCAAACCACCGGTTAGCCTTTCCTGAGGAGAAAAACGAAGATCAGAAATCATCTTTGCTCCACATACATGCACAGCGGCTGCTATAGGAGCAGCCCAGTTGTGACTGCCTGCACCAACTAACATTCAAACATCAACTTCTTGATTTATTCCATGAATATTTACTGAGCTAATGTACCAGGTGTTCTGCTCAATCAGAGAAGGGATCTCTGCCAATGTGGGTCTCACCGTGGGCTAAGAAGGCAATAGACTTACACCCAAAAAGCAGCTGTAAAATTAAAATAAGAGCTCTTTGCTAGAAACCAAAAACGGGTTAGAGGAATGATAGATGAGCACCTATACGGCTAGGGCAGCCAGAAAATAACTGTTAGAAGAGAAGACATTTAAGTTGAAACCAGAAAGATAAAGGGCTAGCCTCCTGAAAAGCCATCTGGGGAGCTATCTGGGCAGAATAAGCAGCTGCAAAAACCTAAAGCATGAGGCGCCTAGGTGGCCCAGTAGTTAAGCGGCTGCCTTCAGCTCAGGTCATGATCCCAGGGGCCTGGAATCGAACTCCGAGTCAGGCTCCCCACGCAGCAGGAAGCCTGCTTCTCCCTCTCCCACTCCTCCTGCTTGTGTTACCTCTCTCTCTGTCAAATAAATAAATAAAACCTTAAAAAAAAAAACAAACCAAAAAACCTAAGGCAAAAAGAAGCCTGGTATATGCAAGGACCAGCAAGGGCCCACTGTGGCCAGAACGGACTGTTTAAGGAATGGAAGTGGGGGGTGCAAGATGGAGGAGTCTAGGTTTTACTTTAAGGGCTTTATGGAGGAACAGAGGAGTATTAAGCTGACAAACAGTATTTTAAAGATCATTCTGGATACTAATTGTAGAGTGCATGGTGGCAGCAAGAAGACCAACAAGGAGGCTTGAATGGTGTCTTGGAGAATGATGGTGTCTTCAGATGAAGGTGGGAAGTGTAAAGATGGAGAAGACACCTCAAAGGTTCCTCATGGGACTCAGACTAAAATCCAAATTCTGAAAGTTGATTTTCCGGGCCCTGTCAGAAAAGACTCCCCTCCTCACTTCCACTTCATTCTTGACATTCTTCAAAATGACAAGCCCATCACACCCCAAAGACTTTGCACTGGCTGTCACCCCTCTGTGTGGGAAGGCCTGGAGGGCAGAGCTCTGCCCTCCAGGCCTTCCCATAGCTGCCATCTTCTATCTATGTCTTCTGCTCAAAAAGGCCTTCCTTCACCACCCAATATCAGCAGCCTCCACCCCCATTCTCTCACATCATTATAACCTGTGTCTCTGTAAATACTTCCTCTGGGTGCCTTGTCTGACGGCCCAGTAGAAAATAACCTTCAGGAAAGTAGGACCCTTTTGGATTACCACTGCATCCCCAGCGCCTAGCATACAGTGCCTAGCACACAGTATTTGCTGAATGAATGCATCCCAGTCTTGGGGGCGGGGGACCGCTAGGGCCAGGAGAGAGGGAAGGGCAAGACCTGTGGTAAAGTGGGGGCTCAAAAGACGGAGAAAGTGTGTAGAGAGGGTGCTAGAGCAGTTCGAAAAAGCAGCTTTTTCGCAAAGTGGACACAGGCCAGACCACGGCTGCTACGAACAGAGGGGCGCAGGACAGCCCAAGGTTGCTGCTGTTTCGGGGACCAGAGCTCTAAACAGTCCTGAAGGCGATTATTCGGTAAAGGGAGAGCAGGGCCGACCCAGGGGCGGCCTTTATGGAACACCAGGCGCCCACAGCAAACCCGGCGGTGGGGGCAGCAACTGGGTCTGGGGTCTCGGGAGACAGGGAAGATGCAGAAGCCTCCGCTTCGGGATGCCCTAGGGGCTGAGGCGAGGGGCCCGTGGGTCGGGGCAGACCCGATGGGAAGACGAAACCGCGACGCGTAGCCCCGCTGACCCAGGCGGGCGCTTCAAGGGAGGCGGGGGCTGTTACCTGCAACATCCCGGTTGTCCATCTTGAGACTCATACAATCCCACAATGCTCCGGTTCCACTTGAGAAGGCTTGTTATAGTGCGCATGGCCTGATGGGAGATGTAGTCCGTGTCCCCCAAGCAAGTCCGGCCACTGAGTTGATACCTGGGGTCTTTCCCCAAGAAAAACAAACCCCAGCCTATTGACAATGTCTGTTCTCAGTCCCGTGGACCACAGGGCACCGACTTTTCGCACACTTCCCCGGAGCCGCGACCACTCCAAAGACGAACTACATGTTCCAGAATGCTTTATGCGGCAGCTATCGCGAGAGACTCGAGAAGGTTCCCGGCCCCGCCCCGCGCGCCTGCTTCCGCCTCCCTGTGGCGGCGGCTTGTTGTTGTGGAGGCCAAAATGGCGGCTCAAGCGGCGGCGGCGGCCCAGGCGGCGGCGGCCCAGGCAGCGCAGGCGGAGGCAGCCGAGTCGTGGTACCTGGCGCTTCTGGGCTTCGCCGAGCACTTCCGAACTTCCAGCCCTCCCAAGATCCGCTTGTGTGTGCACTGCCTGCAGGCCGTGTTCCCCTTCAAGCCCCCGCAGCGCATCGAGGCCCGCACGCACTTGCAGCTCGGTTCCGTGCTCTACCACCACACCAAGAACAGCGAGCAGGCGCGCAGCCACCTGGAGAAGGCGGTGAGCGCGGACCCGGCCGCGAGGGAGGAGGCGCGGGCTCTTTTCGGGGCCTGGCCTGACGGACTGCGACCCCAGCGGGCAGGGGCCGCCTGGCCTCTCTCCGGGGACCTGGGGCGCGACTTCCGCATGGGCAGCAGGACCCCGAAACCGCCAGCCTCTCAGGGACCCCGAGGGCCTCTCTCTGTACCTTACTGTCTCTGGTGACAGGCAGGGCCCCAGGACCCCGCTCAGGGTACTCGAGAGTTGTCTCTTATCAGGAGCAACAAGATCCCCAAATTCTTCAGGATTTCAGGAGCATATCATCTGTTGGCGCCTTAGGGAAGGCCACCAGAACGGCCAGTGGGACCTGCAGCTTCCAGCTCCTCAGGGCTCAGCCCCTGGAGCATCAGCCTGAACGCTCCCTCCTGACGTGACTCAGGATAGGAGAGGGTCAGGGTGACAGTGCAGACATCCCTTGAGAATCCGAAGTTTGGGAGTTTGGGCTCTCAGGAAATCTAAGAAGGGCTTCTCTCCCTGGACCTGGAAGTCTGTTAAGTGTCTGGAGGGTATTGTGCCCCTATCACTGATGCAGGGTTCATAGGTGGCAGGCTGAGGCTCAGAGAGAAGGGGTTAAAACCCCCTAAGGGAGGACTGAGGGGAACCTAGGTTCCAGGACCACTTGGTTCGGTGGGGTGGAATGGGGGGGGGGGGGAATCTCCAAGTCCCTGCTCTCTCTCTATCCCTGGTGACTTCTCCAATCATCCTTTGGTCTCTCCCCTTCAGAAGAGAGACCCCGTCCCCCCCAACTTGACTTGTGGGATCTTGGTGCTTCAAAGAATGTGGGAAAGTGGCTGTCATTGTGAACCTTCTGCCCTTGGTGTTGTTTCTTGTCACAGCAACATTGTGCTCCCATCAGACCAGGCCCCCATTTGCCATTTACCCAGTTTTATTTGACTTAACCGATTTCTTAAAAAGAATCAACTTAAGTTTTTGAAATGTATTGATCTGAGGTCAATCCCAGCCCACCTGTGGCCAGTAGTGAGTTGCCTTTGGAAGGATACCAAATGTTTGTTTTGCAGAATGTAGAGTTGGAAGGGGTCTTTAGTCCTTGCTTGATCACCTTCCTTGTTTGAGGAGTGAGGCAGTAGGGGTCTCGAGAGATGAAGCGATTTGCCTAAAGCTACACATCAAGTTATTAACAAAACTGGCTCAAACGTGGGCTCAGGATCTCCGGGTTCAATGCCTAGACGATAAGTCATTATCATTTTTGAATGGTTTTTATGAATTTTTTGGTATCCCTTTTATTCATTCAGCAGATATTTATTCAGCTCATACCAGGTGCTAAGCTCTATTCTAGGTGCCGTAGATCAGTGATGACTAAAATAGTCCTTGTTAATGTGAGCTTATGTTTTCATGTGAAAGAGACAAATATTAACTATGTAGTAAAAGGTTAGGCCATGATAGAAGAACCATGGAAAATATGGTCCAGGGTGAAGAGATGGTGTTGATGGGGAGTTTTTTTTGGAAGTGGTAGTGAAATCTATTTGTAGGAGTGACACTTGAGCAGGCCTGAATGGGATGGAGAAACCGAACCTGGAAAATGACTCAAGGTGTCAGGTCAGTCCCAAGGAATGCCTGAGCTGTGACCAGTTGGTGTACAGTCTCTCCTAGGCAGTGATGAGGGAGAGATCAGATGAAGCTTCAGACTTCCCTGGGTGTGGGGATGCTGGAGGCTGACTGCTCCGGCCTGGTAGCCCTGTGCCTTCAGTGAATTGTGGTTCTGAATCTCTCCCTTCTCTGGATTCACAACATATCCTTCCCCTCCTTTCCCTCGTCTTGGGGGTCATTCAGTCTTTTTCTAGCAGTGGTTCCTATTTGCTGTGTATATTTTTGCCCACCTGGTGCTGTAGAGAGGAAGCAGCCATGCCTCAGATTGCTTCCTTGTAGCAGCTGGGCTTTTGGACCCATAATTTAAACTCTTAGGCTTGTGAAACGTCTTCCCTTGATTTTACAGAACCCTGAATCTTGTGGGGTTTCCCACAGAGCCACAAGGTCCCCTCCGCGCTCACACTAATGTTATGTTTGGAAATCCCTTCCTTTCTGTCAGTTGCATCCGCAGCTGGGAATTTGTCCAGATTTCAGTTAAAGTGCTGTTCTCAGTGCTGTTTTCCTTTTCTTTTTCTTTTTTAAAAGATTTTATTTATTTATTTGACAGAGAGAGATCACAAGTAGGCAGAGAGGCAGGCAGAGAGAGAGGAGGAAGCAGGCTCCCCGCTGAGCAGAGAGCCAATTCAGGGCTCGATCCCAGGACCCAGGGATCATGACCTGAGCTGAAGGCAGAGGCTTTAACCCACTGAGCCACCCAGGCGCCCCTCAGTGCTGTTTTTCTTCTGCAATTGTATGTAATCTTCCATTGTGTTGCAACACAAGTATGTTTCTTGAATCTTCATTCTTTGTTAGTCCTTTGATTTTCCCCCAATCAGGCTGCTTTCAACTTTTATTGGTTCCTTTCCCAGACTCGCTCAACAAAAAATCGTTAATATGTTCTACTTTTAGAAGAGTTTTGTTTCTAGTCCTGAAGAGCAAATGGCCAAAGAGGTTCCAATTTCTTTTTCGGGAGCCAAACCAAAGTATCAAAAAGCATTTTTTTCTTTTAAATAAACTCTACCTCCAACATGGGGCTCTAATCTCACTATGTGAAATCAATAGTTGCATGTTCTACGTTTTTTGTTGTTGTTTTTTTACGTAAACGATTCTTAAGTATTTTGTGATTATTTTCTCCTGGATCATTCCTTGTGCTGTTCTTTTCTGAACTAATTTTTTGTAACTTACGAGTGGTCTAGGTAAAACTTTTAATGGGCCTCTGAACTTAGTATCACATTTGGCTTCCCTGTTATTTTCATGTCTTTTGTTTTTCTCTTTTGAGAAATCCCCAGCCTCCTTAGTAACCACTTTAAAAAAAAAAAAAAAAAAAGTTTTATTTATTTATTTATTTATTTGACACAGAGAGAGAGAAATCACAAGTAGGCAGAGAGAGAGGGGGAAGCAGGCTCCCCGCTGAGCAGAGAACCTGATGCGGGGCTGGATCCCAGGACCCTGAGATCATGACCTGAGCCGAAGGCAGAAGCTTAACCCACTGAGCCACCCAGGTGCCCCAGTAACCACTTTTTTTAATATAAGGCTTGATTATTTACCCTTTGCTTTCTGTCAGTGTTTAACTGCCTCAGTCACATTTGTAAACATTGTAGAAGGAGTATATTAAAGTATATAATACATTTGGGGTGTACTTGGATGGCTCAGTTGGTTAAGCTTCTGCCTTCTGCTCAGGTCATTATCCTGGATTCCCAGGATCAAGCCCCATATCAGGGTCCCTGCTTCTCCCTCTTCCTCTGTACTTCCCTGCCCCTTGTGCTCCTCTCTTGCACGCTCACTCTCTTTGTCTCAAATAAATAAATAAAATCTTAAAAAAAAAACGAGTAATCTTTATACTTACCCATCAGCTTCATCAGTTCTACCAACTTCGAAAGAATCATCTGTTAAGTGTTTCCATCAAAGGTATGAAGGATGTTTCTCCGTTGGTTCAGCAGCTTTCTCTGAGGTCAAAGCTGTTGGTCTCTCTGGTTCCTGCCTCTGAGGCCTTTGGATCACCTGCTGGCTTCTTCATTCCCCGGGTTTGCTCAGCAACTCCTGTAGCTGTTGTGGCACATGGCTGGACGCTCCACCTGAGAGTCTCTCCTTTTAGATTATGGTTTTGGCAATGGTGTGTGTGTGTATCATCAGAATTCTTGGCTGCTCTGGGATTTCTGGAGTAAATAGTTCATGGTTGCTTTACTCAGAAATCTCTTGGCTAGAGAATTTATGAAGCTCTCTTCTGTAGCTTCTTTCATATTGTGTTCCTTTTCATTTCATTTTCACCTTGGCTTTTCTCTTGCTGCATACCTGTGCCTGTGTGCATTTTCAGTCTTCTCTTGCCTTATTTTCACACTGTGGTCCCAGCAGACAGTTCCGTTGTAGTCATTTGCACGTCCTCCATGGAATCAAGAGAACCTGCGTGTCTGCACTAAGATGTGTATCTATATCCTGTTAACTAAACTTTTGATCACATTCCTCTTGATCCCTTGGCCTAGAAAACGCATCATCATCTTAGACTTCGTGAATTTGAAAGCCACAGAGGAGGAAGCGCTACTTTGCTGCAGTGAATTGTTCTCAATTTTCTATAATCCAGGTTGTCTTCCTTTATACACTGGTTTCTTTTGACTGTGGTATCCTTGTTAGTGCCACATTTGCTTTCTCTTTGGGTTTGGAATGGAGCTGCTTGTCAGTGGTGGTTTTGCTCCCTCACTTAGAAAGCAGCTCCCAACTGTGCCATCCAGATGCTTGTTAATTCCTCTTCCAGATTTAACCTGAGAATCTCTGGTTTACTTTCTCAGCAAGTGATTAAATGCTTCTCTTTCTCTTAAGGCCCGGAAGGGCTGAGTTCTGGGCCTTTCATCAACAGGTGTGGCTGGAGCAGATCTTTAATTGCTCAGCATCATGTCCTGCCAAATTCCATGCCCCATCGCTGGGAGCAAAACCTTGTGCAGAAGCTGTATCTGCAGAACTTGGCATTAAGCATTTTCAGGGAAGAGTGATCTGTGCTTCCTCCTGTTTTCATTTCTATTTTCTTCACTAACTCTCTGAGCCTCCCCTGACTTCAGGATGTGAAATCTGTCTAGGAACCATCCTTTCACGGTTCCACCAACTCACCCCTCTGCCTCCCCTCCAACCCCTGATTTCTTCCTGTTCCTGCTTGGAAATCATGGAAGTATTGTTGTCACCTTCTACATGCCAGGCTCTTCATGTAGTCTTCTGAGGGACACTATCTCATTGGATCCCGGAACAAACCCATGAGGTAGGGACCACTTCCAACTTGCTGCTGACAGGGGCTTTCTCATAGTCAAGGTCACACAGCAGAAGGAGGCAGGCTGGCTCCTAAGTGCTGTGCTTGCATCCGAAAGGAGTTGTGGTTAATAACTATTTCTGCACATTTTGATGGTTTAAAAATAATAATTATATTCCTCCCTCTCTCTCTGCCTGCCACTCTGCCTACTTGTGATCTCTGTCAAATAAATAAATAAAATCTTCAAAAAAAAAAAAAAAAGAAAGAAAGAAGGGGCACCTGGGTGGCTCAGTGGGTTAAGCCTCTGCCTTCGGCTCAGGTCATGATCCCAGGGTCCTGGGATCGAGCCCTGCATCGGACTCTCCGCTCAGCAGGGAGCCTGCTTCCTCCTCCCTCTCTCTCTCTGCCTGCCTCTCTGCCTACTTGTGATCTCTATCTGTCAAATAAATAAATAAAATCTTTAAAACAAAACAACAACAACAAAAAACAATAATTATTCTGATTTTGAGGTACAAGAAGCCTTGAAACACGCAGCCCTGGGTGGTCTTCCAGGCATGAGAGATGGGCTCATTCAAGCCCACCACCTCTCAGGGCTAGTGCTGGCTAGTGCTGTGGTGACCCTTACTTCCCCCTGAGAGCCCCAAGGTAACCCCAGGAACTTCTCGAGGGTTAGTTTGTATCCTTGCCCCCCCCACCCCCCCACCCGCCACAGATGCAGGCTGCCCAGTAGTGGTGAGCTCTTGCTTTGGCTTCTTTCCCATCAGGAGGAAGGAGACATAAAAGCTATTTTTTAGCATTGCGTAGTAAAACATACAGATCAGGCGGGAACTTTGAATAAAGTAGTCACCTTAGGCAAGGTGATCTATGTATCGAATTGTGAGATATATTTTCTGATGTGTCCATATTTCTGGTTTGTGTATTTAAGTTGTAAGTATTACAGAAGTGAAGTCTTTTGTTTGTCTGACTGACAGTCCTGGGAAAGTGACTGACTTGCCCTGACACAAGACCAGTCTTGCAGCTCTCCCGGCCCAACCCAGTCACAGAGTCCACTGGTTTCCCTTCTTCCAGCTGGTGGTCTTCGGGAGCTTCTCTCCCTGCACTGAACTTCACCGTGGAGATGGGTGGTTTCAATAGAAAAGCACACCTTGACTTCTGTATTTACCAGCTCCATTGACCTCACCCATGTGGCTGAATCTGGTCCTGACACCCCCCTCCAGGGACCCTGAACCCCTCCTGTCCCTGCCACAGTGGGGATTTGGGAGCGGACACTTAGGCAGGCTGCAGAGTGCCTTTTGCCTGGGCCCTGCATGTGTGCATGTGCAGGTGTGTCTGTCAGGAGCCCCATGGTGCTGGAGGTTTTGAGCTCTGTTCCTCTCTCCCTCTCCTACAGCGCCCCCTCCTGGCCCACCTATATTTTGCAGGCAGCTGATAATCAGGCGGCTCTAAGGCTCTCGCTGCCTCTATGACTTTCTGGGCCACCATTCACCCTTGGCCCAGAGGCATCTCTAGCCCTAAGACCAGCAGACCCATAGGCCCTCTTCCTCCATTCACATTCTCTTTGCTGCCTCTAGGTACTCTTAAAACCCAGATCTGATAGGGTGCTTCTGTTTTATGCCTCTGACCAAGAAAGGCCCTGGGAGTGATATTGGGGCATTCTCACCCATCGGCAGTGCTCCCACATGGATGGCACAGAGATCCCTCAGGCCTTCCACCCGAACCTTCCTGGACCTCTGCCTTTTTCGTGGGCTTTCCTCTGCCCCGAGTACCTCCTACTTCCTTTTTGCCTAGGGACAGCTGCCCCCCCTCACTTTCTACACCCTCGCCTTTCAAGGCCCAACCCCAAGCATCATACGCCCCACACACACTATTCCCCCACAGGGCATGGTGAGTCAGGGTCTTCTGTTCAGCTCCAGATCTTTCTGCCAGCAATGGGCAAGGCTCTGTGAATGTCTGTAGGCTGAGTGGATGGGCCAGAACAGTGTCTGGCGTATACTTGGGTCCTAGGTGGTCTGACAGAGCATGGTTGGTGTATTTCATGTGGTGGACTGGCCCATACACGTCCTGACCATCGCTTCCTGTTGGAATGTGGAGCTGCAGGGCACAGCAGTCCCCAAGCGGGAGCATGTTTTTTGAACCCTGTGCTGATGTGTGTGCCGGCAGAGGGTAGGACAGGGAGCTCAGGTCTTAGAGCTGTCCCTGCCACCATCTGGCCATATTTACCCACAGCAGTCCTTCTCAGAGCACTCCCACCTCCACTCTGAGGCTAGCTTTGCTCATTTCCAAGCATCTTTTAAATGTCACTTCTCCAGGAAGGACTGACACCTCCCGATCCTCTCTCCAGTTGCAATTGATTCCTGTGTCATGATTTGCCGATTGTCCATGTACTGCAGTGAATGGTACATGGGAGCTCTCAGCACTTGTCGTCCTGAAGCATCTCTGCTTTGATAGGAGGGGGCTCTGAATCTGACTTTGGGGGCTGGCAGGACAGAAAACTCCTGTCCGTAAGGGATCCCACAGGTACTCATTCTCTCTCCCCCAGGTGCACTCTCGTGATGGGATTGCAGGGAAAGTGAGCCCACCCTTTCAGGCCAAGCAGGCTACCTTCCCACTTAACTGAACACCGGCAGCTTTTGGTGATAGGACAACACGTGTAAACCCCAAAGTGGAGCCAGTAAGCGGGCATCCATTATTTGGCCGAGAATTAATCCTTTTTTCTTTTTCTTTTCAGTGGTTGATATCGCAGCAAGTATCCTTTTCTTATTGGTACCATTCCTGTTAAAGAAAGCTCCATTGCGGGGGGCAGGGGTTGGAAGCAAAGATTTTGTTGTAAATTTGAATCCCCCCATGAAGCACCCCAAAGTTTTAGGCTTTTCCCCAGCCGAAGAATCCCTTCTTGGATGTGGCTTCCCCTACAGACCAGACCATCCTGTCCCTGGGTACCAGCCATGCTCCTGTCTGTGCCCTATCATCTAGCTCTGCACCCAGCTGGCACTAGACATGGAGGTTGCTAGAGGAGTAGGTGAACTTTACGTTTCAGAGCAGGCAGGGGTGCTCCTGTCCCACCAGCCTCTACCATGTAAGAACCCCAAGTTGTGGCCGTTTTGAACTGATCTCTTTGCCATGTCTCTCCTTCCTTAACTGGATGTTATTTAGATCCAACAGTTTGAAGATGTTAAATTTGAAGCAGCAAGTCTCTTGTCTGAGTTATACTGTCAAGAGGTAAGAGCACATCAAGGTTTCTGAAACCAAAGTGACTCTCCCCATAGCAAAGGTACAACGGCAAATTGGGGCTCTCAGAAGTGGACTCCCTTCTGGTTTTTACTACTTCCCCTTTTTACCTCCTATGCCCTGGAATAGAGCATCCATGGGTCATCACTTGCTATGAAGGCCAGCAGAATCTTTCCATCAAAGACTGTTGAAAAATAGCTTTGTTCCTAGGTTCTGGGCGATTCATTTCTAAACAAATCCATATGTCTTCTTAACCTGGTTCCTGATCTCAAGCATAGCTCGAAAATTACCTTTCCTTTCTTTAAGCAGCCATACGTGAGGCTCCCTGGGCAGCAGGGAGTGCCTGTTTCATATTCCTGGCCCCTCTCTCTGGTTGCAGAACAGGAAAGATGGCAATTTGTTGTCTAATTTGACTGTTCAAGACTTTGGATTAAAGCTACTTTTCAGTTTAGTTGAATGTGGAGTTATTTTTAAGAGTAATGCAAAAACTTCTCAGCCAGTGAGTCCAATAAAATCTTCTCTTTTATTAATAAAGTAAATTGGCAACCCACAAATCCTTTGGTGAGCATGAACAGAAGTGGCCTTCTGGTGCTGCAGCTGTTCGATAAGGAATCCAGCTTGCTTGCTGGCTTGTTTTTTCCGCCCCAAACTTGACTGCTTCCTTTCAGAATTCTGTAGATGCAGCAAAGCCACTGCTGCGGAAAGCGATCCAGATCTCACAGCAGACACCATACTGGCACTGCCGCCTGCTCTTCCAGCTTGCTGTGAGTACCTTGGGCCTAGCCAAGAAGGATGGGTGCTCAGCAGGAGCCCTGACCTTGGGGCAGGCCCGCCCAAGTACAAATAACAAACTCCAGGACACACTGGCCCTCCTTAGGCTGCTGCACTGAATGGGTGGGGGCACAGAGATGTTTCTTTTACCTGCTAACCAGCCTCTGTCCTCTGCAAGACACCCCCCACCCCAGGCAGCACCCAGGGAGATGGTGGGAGTGTCCATCCCCATGGGGACTGACATAGGGCCTTGTCTTCATGTTCTCCTCCCTTCTGGTGCTTCCTTTGGCCTGTGTTCTTATAAATTTGGGGAGCATTTCTTGCCAGTGACCCACTGTGTTTTATTGTAAGAGTTGACCTAAGATTCTAGGGGACTGCCTATTGGGTCATGAGTGTCTAAGTCAGGCCCAGGCTCCATGTAGGTCCCCTGCCCAGCCTCCCTTCAGCTCCGCAGACATAGTGCTCTGACACACTCCAGGGGTAGTGGGCTTTCTAGGCTGGGCCTTCCTGGCCACAGTGGAGAGGCCTGCCAGCTGGGGGTCAGGATGGGGACAGGTATGCTCTACTGTGAGGGATACCTCTTTTGTTCTGGGCTCTTCCCATACCTCCCCCTCATTGGCTGGCCTCCAGTCTCTTCTGTCTCAGATCCAGCCTGCCTACCAGGCTGCTCTTGCCCACCCTCCATGACAACCCTGTCACCTGCCTGTGCAGCCAGACTGTGAGTCAAGACCCGGCACCTGCACCTGCTTTTGAACCTCTTGAGCTTTTTCTGTTCTCAGTGTCTATAGACACTTATCCCTGAGGGAGTCCCTCCTCCCTTGGGGCCCCTCTGGGTGCCTTCCTCGTGACTAGCCCCCAGAGGTGGTCTGCAGAGTACGTGACACACTCACAAAGTATTGGGGATCTGTGCCTGTAGGGTTAACTCCTGCCTCTGTGAGCCATCACGCTTAAATGAGGTATCCCGTAGAGGAGGTAGAGTTCTCCGCCCAAAGTAATTAACGTGATGAGATGATTTGGTTGATTTAGCTCAAAACTGACACTGAAACAATTTGGTAGGTGTGTGGGGAGGTTCAGTTTTAAGTCACCGGCAGAGCACTAAGGTCAGGTACTAGGTACTGTAAAGCAAGTGTCATTACTCTCTCCTTTCTAGCAACTGCACACACTTGAGAAGGACCTGGTGTCAGCCTGCGACCTCCTGGGCGTGGGGGCTGAGTACGCCCGGGTGGTGGGATCCGAGTACACACGGTAGGCACCCTCTCTCCACACCCCTCTCCCTCTTACTTGGAGATGGCCTGGCTGTCTGGTCCCAGGCAGGAAAGAGCATTAGCACTCTGGCTTGAAACGGGGATCACTTTTGCACAGAGTAAAAACCACGAGGATGAAAGCACCTGACGTCTCTTGCCCTGTTGGTTTATGGAGTTGGAGGGGAGAGTGGACTGGAGGGGAGGGCAGCCTGCGTTCGCGGGGCTTGCATGGATCTGGTGTCTCGGAAGATAAAAAGTGCTCATATGATATGCTGGGCTGGTCCCTTGGAGGCACAGACTCAGGAGTGGTAACCCCCGGAGCGCAAGCATGGTGTGCTTGGCAGTGCCTGCGGGCAGCCCTGGCGTCCCTGCTCAGGGGACACTGAGGAGCTTTAGATGCACAATAGGAGACCAAGGAAATGGACATTTGTATAGAAGAGGGGACGTGAGTTCATGTTACCTACAGAACTGCTTAGACCGAGGTCTGGAGACTGGTGCACTGGGGTCAGGGGTCAGAGGGCACTGGTGCTTCACTGTGTACCCTCTGTGAAGGCCTCCAGTCTGTCTCTTTTTTTTTTCCCACTTAAAGAGCTCTGCAGTTGACAGACACTAGGCACCGGTGCTCTTATTCTATCGTATGCTTTAGGATTCTGGAACATTTTGTTTCACAGGAGCTGATCTGAGCCCGTGGAGTTGCTAGGAAAAAACTGTCCCCGACTCCGTTCTCTGAACTTGAAAGTGCCCACTGGAGCCACTCAGCTTCCTCCAGACTGTCCTGGAGTCAGGCCACCCTGCCCTGAGACAGTGGCTGTCACACACTCTGGTCCCACATTCCTGGCCTTTCGTGCCCACTTTGTGCTATAGCTCTCACTGGGTTCCTGGCACCACTCAGGCCCCACAGGGCATGGGGGCAGCTGAACACTCTACATGTTCACTCGAGAGTGTCTCCTGCCAGGTCTCTGTGCCACTGAGGACAGGCGGCCTGGGTGGGCTCCAGCAGAGCACAGCGGCTGCAGATCATTTGGCCCAGAACCTCTGACCACAGACCTAGGGTGCTAACATGTGACACCGTAAGAACCTTGATAAAAAGTTCTCAGCCTTACATTTCGATGGCCGTGAGGTAGCAATGGGGAATGACGTGGTGGCCTGGAGCATAGACATCTGTTCTGTGTGACTGACCTCCCCACCTCACCCAGAAGATGGGGAGAATGGCACCTGCTTGATGGAGTGTCTGTCGTAGCACACAGGGACTCTGTGAAGACTGGCGGGACAGAGACTTTGCTTTTGAACAAACTGGGGGCCAGTGGGCTCTGCTCAGCCACAGGGACTCCTGAAAGCAGCAGCGCCAACCTCCCACCAGTGCTTGCCCAGTACTATCCGCTGACAAGGAGTCCCTCTACTCTGTCCACCAGGCTGGGATCATGGCACGCTGGCCATTCTGTACTCCGCTCCTCCACACTTTCTCAGCACCTGTTTATGCCTTCTGGGCTTTTGAACCTCATGAACCCCTAACCAGGCAAAAAAAGAGATCAAACAGGGTGAAGTAGAACAACCTATGAAACAGACCTCACTGGAGACCACCGGGGACTGCTGCACATTGGGTCCCCGTGAACATTGGGGTGGCACAGTCTTTCCGGGAGGTGCCAGGACCTCACAGACTGACTCACCCTCTCTTTTCCAGGGCCCTGTTCCTGCTCAGCAAAGGAATGGTAAGTCAAGGCTAGGTGGAGTGGGGCTGGTATGGAGGACTTGAGGCTGGGCCCCACTCACGTGCCACAGTGTAGCCTCTTAGGGTCCCTGACCCTCATACACAGCAGACTGTAGCAAGGGCGAGGCTCTGGTGCCCCGCTGGGTTCAGAATGAAACTCTGATTCCAGGGATTTGTGCCAGGGAAGAAGCAGCCCCGGGTTAGTTTTGTGCTCTCTCTGTACGGTGCTGGTGGTCCCCTGGAGGGGGGCAGATCTGGGCACCGAGAGTTGTTCCCAGCACCCGTGCATCCCTCCCTAGCTGCTGCTGATGGAGCGCAAGTTACAGGAAGTACACCCGCTGCTGACCCTTTGTGGACAGATAGTTGAGAACTGGCAAGGGAACCCCATCCAGAAGGAGTCTCTGCGTGTCTTCTTCCTGGTCCTGCAGGTGACCCACTACTTGGATGCTGGGCAGGTACGTAGTGCCTCCCACCCAAGGACTGTTGGGGAATGGGCAGGCTGTGAGTGGGCTTTAGGCCAAGACATCACTTCTGCAGTTGCCTCCTGTCACTGGCCACATGATATGTCTATCATTAGGGGCTCAGCCTTCCCCACACACCTTGTCATGGTCTGGTACGAGTGCTTTGCCCCCGTGGGCAGAGGGCACTGGAGAATGGGGGTCTCCTTGTCCTAGCATCATGGCAGGGTTAGTGGTGGCACAGATGTGTGCTCAGATGTGCTCAGAGCGTGGACGGGTGAAGGCATCTCAGGGCAGTTTGTGGAATCCGTGAGAATTGTGGCCTGGTGCCTGGCCCAGAGCAGGTGCTCCGGCTGTGTCCGATCACCATCCCGCAGCTGGTGACAGCTTTATGGAGTTTGAGAAGGGACTGACAGGATCAGCTATATCTGGATGTAGACTGTAATCCCCTTGGGGCTGAGCAGCAGCTGCTTCTGTGTGTGTGTGAGCACCGCAGCCTTTTGGGGGTGCCACTCCATCTAACTTCCCCTGCCCTGCCCTAGTGACCAGCCACAGACAGGACCTCTCTGGTGTGCGGGGAGGCCACGGGTAGAGCCTAGTGGGTGTCTGATTGGTAAGGGGCCTCCTCTGTTCCCCCATCTGCACCCATCTGTGCCTGTTGGGCTAAATCCCACACTCGACACACAGGAGTATAGAGCAGATTCTTGTGCTGAGCTGATGGCTGCAGAGGTGGCCTAAGGGGCCTACACAGGGCTTCCCAGTGTAAAGAGGCAAGTCTGTACAAACCAAGGCACCTGCGGGACTACCAGGGAGCTGCTTCATACCCTCAGGATAACCAGCAGCCCCAGCCCTACTTTCCTCTCCTGAGGTTACTACAGCAAAGAAGAAACATGGCTCAAGCAGGGTCTTTGAACAGCCTTCTCTCAGGCCTTGGGATTGGACCCAAAAGTGGGTGGTGGCGAAGTCTCAGTACCCCAGATGACCTCCCTGGCCCTACCCTGTGCCCCAAGAGCTGGCTGACCCATCGGGAGGGTGGGCCTCCCATAGGCAGTGAGCATACCAGGAGCTCCTGGGAGGAAGGGCCTGAGAGGTGACTGGACAGGCAGGACGTGGCTAGCTGCCCCCATGGGGCCCTCCTATCCTAAGGGGCCTGGCCCCTGGTGGGAGTCAGCAGCCCGTCAGCTGCGTGGCACCACTCGCCCACTGCAGGTGAAGAGTGTGAAGCCGTGCTTGAAGCAGCTGCAGCAGTGCATCCAGACCATCTCCACGCTGCATGATGATGAGATCCTGCCCAGCAACCCTGCCGACCTCTTCCACTGGCTGCCCAAGGAGCACATGTGTGTGCTCGTCTACCTGGTGAGTCTCCGGGAAACAGGGGCCACAGCGGCTGCAGCAGGGAGAGGAGGGCCACAGTGACCACCGCTGTCTGGTCTTGTCACCAGGTGACCGTGATGCACTCCATGCAGGCCGGCTACCTGGAGAAAGCACAGAAGTATACAGACAAAGCTCTCATGCAGCTGGAGAAGCTCAAAAGTAAGTCTCGGTGGGGCTGGACTCTACTTGGCCAGTCATGTAGTCACAGCGCCTCCTGGTGGGTGGCCTGAGTGCCAGCTCTTGTGCTGGCAAGCCCAGCCCTCTTGTGCTGGCAAACCCAGAATGACAGCAGCCTTGAGCAGTCACCATGAATCCCTCACGTGGGTCTTGTTAACCCAGTTGGAAGATGGGAGCAGTCTCAGGTTGGAGCAGACCAGGCCAAGCCTAGGCTTGATCCTCGATCCCAGGCCAGAAGTGCTCTTGTGCCATCTCTGTCCTATCCCCTCACTGCTCAAGATGGCTATGAGGGTTAGTGGGTCCCAAGCAGGGCCTGTTGGGACAGCAGTGCTCAGTTGAAACAGATGATGGCTGCTTTTGCGGTCTGTTCTCAGTGTTGTGACATGGATCATGCTGGGTGAGGCTGGGACTGGAACTCAGATTTCCCTGGACTAGCAGCAGGTCCTCTGGAGGTCGTGGGTTCTTCCTAGAAGCTCAGCTAATCCATCCTGTGGGACCAGGGACCTTTGACTAGTAGGAGCGCAGAGCCACCCGTGTCCCTGGCTGGCTCGGCACCCCTGATAATCCTGTGCCCTCATCAGTGCTGCTGGGGGCGGAGCCTTCAGAACTGGAGAACCGAAGCCCACGGGGATGCTGGTTCTCTCCCTCCAGATGAGCTGGGAAAGGGCTGTGGGCACCGTCTGCCTCCAGTATGAGGACAGCCTCAGGGAAGCCAAGAGCTGGGTTCCCTCACTGCTGCCTGGGACCTGTTGCTCATTTGCACTCTCCTGGGCTCCTGCAGCATTTCTAGAACCCACTGCGTGCAGAACGCTGTGGAGCATGTCCCTGGGTCACAGTGGAGTGAGGATGGAAGGCAGATCTCTCCAGGGATTTCTTCCTCTTAGAACACTCTGGTCATGAAAACCTGGCTCTGGGCCTGTCTTCCCGCCTGGATAGGGAGATGAACCCCTCACTCTAGGGTACAGTGGGCACCGACAGAGCTGACAGAGCTGGTGCTGAGCTCGTGCCCCGCAGAGCAAATGAGCTTAGGCCTGGGCAGCCAGGGGGCCAATGTGGCGGGAGGTGAGAGGACGCAGAGTCCTGAGGAGGCTCTGTGTCCGTCTCCTCGGGTCTCTCCTCTAGCTGCGCATTGAGTGCTCACCCCCACCTCTCGTCCCCAGTGCTTGACTGCAGCCCCATCCTGTCATCCTTCCAAGTGATCCTGCTCGAGCATATCATCATGTGCAGGCTTGTCACGGGACACAAGGCCACCGCGCTGCAGGAGGTAATACCGCCAGAGGCCATGTGCGTGGGTGGGAGAGCTCTTGGAGCTGGCCGGGTCTCAGAAGTCCATGGGAAAGTGTAAATTTGCCCGGTGTGTGGCAGCAGAACATCTGATGTTGTCATTTCACTATACTTTGTTAGTTCATGACCCCGATGGATGTGATTTGTCACACAGTGCTCCTTCCCTAAAAGTTTGCGTGCCCCAAGAACTCTCTGATGTTTACCTTCTTGACGGGGGAGGGGGGCTGGGTAGGGATAAGGTGCTGTATGGCTGAGACCCATGTTAGAAAAGGAGGGTGAAGTGGGAGTAATGGACAAGGGTCTTTGTTCTCAAGGAGGTCAGGGCTGCACTTGGCCCTTGTGACAGATGCATCTGCTGGGACTTTGTGGCACACCTGTCAGCTTTAGGGGTCTCCTGAAGGCTACTGGGACACCGGGTGCCACCATAGAGACCTTGTGATAGTGAGCGTGCTCTTTCCTGGCAGATCTCCCAGGTCTGCCAGCTGTGCCAGCAGTCCCCCCGGCTCTTCTCCAACCATGCGGCACAGCTGCACACACTGCTGGTGAGTGCCCGGGCCTGCCCACCCCCAGCCCCCTTCCAGTGAGGAATCCCATGACCGCTGCCCCAGGCGGGACCCAGAATGGTTCCAGTGGGCCGTGTTCTGATAAGCATCTGAAGTCGGAGTGGAGTTGGGTCCCGGGAGGAGGGAATCATTAAGCATGCCATCTTTGTGCCCCTTTGCGGGAGTAAAGCGCAGAGGTAGCCAGCTCAGCAGTCGCTTGTCGAGTCGTGCGGCCCTGGGCAGTCTGCGTGGCCTCAGGCCCTCCGTGCCTCCTCCTTCCAGGGCCTGTACTGCGTCTCCGTCAACTGCATGGACAATGCAGAAGCCCAGTTTACCACAGCCCTTCGGGTAAGGTGACGGCCCTCGCTGCAAGGGGCGGGCGGTGCCTCTCAGAGAGGAGCCGGGCACGGTCTGTGAGGAGGACAACCTCTGCACAAAACCGTGCTCGGTGGGTGACTCCGCAGCATTCAGCCTGACGCCGGCCGTGGCAGTGATGTGCCGTTTATCTGGGCCTTTCCGCGGCAAGGCCAGCGCTGGCAGCACAGTATAATGAGAGATGGCTGGAGGCAAGGAGGCTTTTGGCCAGCCTGGGGTGGGGTGAACCTGGAGGGCCGCCATCAGGGAGAGCCCCGTGCCTACTGGTGCCACGACCTGTTCAGCCACTTTCACTCCCAGTTCCCAGCCTTCCTGATAACTTGCCGGGTTGGTGTTGGCTCCTGTTATAGCTGAAGATGCAGAGTCCCTCGGCAGGGCTCTGGGGCTCCTGGAGCCACCCCGGCAGCCTGATTGTCCCGGGGGGTCATAAAGGAGCTCTGTTGGGGCGACGTCCTTGCCTCAGACAGGATCGCAGCAGGCCCGGGGAGGAAGCTGGTGCATCCCCCTGGACAGGGCCACCCCAGGCCTGGGAGTTGATAGCCCGGGGCCAGGTCCCGGTTCTGCCTTTCTTGTTCCAGGACCAGATAAGCACATCCCCACCTTGGCCTCGGTGTCCTCACAGGAAAAGGAGGCTGGCAGTACCTTCCCCCCAGGGTCCTGAGGGGACCGCAAGCAGAGGTGGGGGGGCAGTTTGTACCCTGTCAGTTGAGGAGTTCTGCTCTTTCTCCTTGTGCTACTCTCCAGATCTCCTTGCTCCTGGGGTTGGGCTCAGCAGCATTACTGCTCCTCTGAGACGTTCTGTGTGGCTCTGGATGCTGCCAGCCCCGCTGCTGGTCTTGACAACGCGGCGGAGCCTCTGGCAGCATGCCAGAGCCTGAAGAGTGGGTGGGGGACCCATTCGCATGACTTTCTGAGCCTCTTCGTCCCTGCCCGCTCCTCTGGGCCCTGGGAGGCTCACACTGCTGGCTGCAGTGGTACCGGGACACCCACACACAGCTGCCCTGTTCCCTGCAGTTACCCTGTGGCCGTGAGCCTCCCCATCTCAACGTGCTCCAAGGGGCTGCTGCTGCTGCTGCTTTGATGGTGTGCGCCTCAGGGGAGGCACTCTTCCCACACAGCACTCCTCCAGGCCACGTGGGAAGTGGTGCGGCCAGGATACACGCTCAGACCCCAGTCCTAGACATGTGCTCTTCCTGTGGTCCTACAACAAACAGACCAGAGTGTGATGCTCACAGCAGAAGACTCCTGGGCGCCCTTAGCGCATGCTGGGGTCCTGTGTGTGGGGGCTGCATTTCCTAGGCAGCCCCAGCCTCTTGCACAGCTGTGCTCACTCAGCCCCGCTGGGAACAGGATCCGGATACTGCTCGGGCTGCTCAGATTGGTCTCTCGCTTGACCATCCTCATTTCCCAAGAACTGAGGACAGCGGTCCGTCCACCAGCAGCTATGAGCAGCGTCTGTGGTGCCCAGCAGCCTCTGTTACCCTCCTGGCGGTGTCCTTCCCAGGACCAGCACAGGCCTCTGCTGTGTCAGCCCACCCTGGGGTCGCAGGGGTCACTGCTTGTGGTGTGGAGGGAGGAGCTGTCTGGGTCTCAGTCTTGGGAAACAAGCAGAAAAGAGACTGAAGTGCAGTGTGTTTTCAGGGCAGGATCAGGGGCAGCTGATTTTCCTTTTCTGTTTCCTAAGTTTCTCCTATTGTAGAGGATGGTTTTACAGTGAAGAGAGCTAACAGCTCTATGCTTCGGGGGTCTGGGAGGCAGGTTGGGGGATCTGTCTGAAAGGAAAGAAAAAGCATGATTCCACATTAGCTACCCTGGAGGATTGGGTGGCTCCGCTGCCACTGAGTGGCCCCAGTGTGATGGGGCTATGCCCAGCCTGGTCCTCTAACGCCCATGTGTCCCATTCTAGCTCACCAACCACCAGGAGCTGTGGGCCTTCATCGTGACCAATCTGGCGAGTGTGTATATACGGGAAGGAAATAGACACCAAGAGGTAGTAGGTGACATGCTTCATGTTTGGTATCTTTTCAACTCTTACTTGGGGCAGTGGGATTGGGGTGGTCCTGGGCACCAGCAGATCTCAGCAGCCCCAGAGTTTCACCTTCCAGCAGGGCTTGTCCTTGGAGGACAGGTGCTTCACACCAGGTTCGCTGTGCAACCCTCAGCTCTGCGATTCCCTTCAGCCCTGGGTGTCCCCTCAGCCCTAGGGTTACCCACTCCCAGCCCTAGCCTCCTGCCTCCAGAGTATCGAGATTTAGTTGCTGTTCCACCTCCTTTCGTTTTATCTTTAGTCTAAAGAAAGGTTAGCCAACCTCCCAGCTTCTGGGTTTGGATGCATTGTGCTCCGGGGAGGAGAAGGCCCAGGCTTGTCTGCTCCAGCAGTTAGGAAGTGATGGGCAGTGTCATCTAGGGCTAGGAGCGGGCTCCGTGGGTCACACTTGATGGGTTATGGGAGAGCTTGGCTTCCGTGTGTCTTTGCCTTCCCAGTGTCTGCCTCCTGGAGGTGCTGTGGGGACACTGGAAGCAGCTTCAGCTCACTTCAGCCATGTCCTTTACCCCTCCTTCCTCCTTGGCAACCAGAGGAGACCTAGAACGTCAGTCACGTGGCTGCCTATCAGAGCCTCCCAGGATCCCCGCACCTCCAGATAAACCCCCGGCCCACAAGACCCATGTGGGCCGGTCTTCCCACCGTACTCCCCCACACTGGGCTCTTCTGACCATACAAAGGCTGAGACTGAGCCACTGCCCTGACCGTCCAGCCCCCTCTTCTGATGTGGGGCAGGCTGAGACCGTGAGGACCCCAACTTTAACTCCTCACACCGGAGGCCATGATTGCCATCAGGTGGCAGGGAGCGGGGGAGGTTAGGAAGTAAACAGCTCCATGCAGTCTCTGTAGTGCCCGAACCTGTCCTCAAAGGTCCTGACCCCACTCCCCACTCAGGTTACTCAGGCATGGGATTCGGGGTGAGGGCGTTGGGAAGATGCAAGCAGCCCTAGTCAGCTTAGTGGTGAATTTGAGGCTGAATTTTCCTGTGTTTCAAAATGCAAAACAATCCTAATTGACGTTTCTGCCACAGCTATACAGTTTGTTGGAAAGGATCAATCCGGACCATAGCTTCCCTGTCAGGTAGGCGGCCCGAGAGCTGAGTGCCCACCGGACCTGTTGTCTTCACGCTTTTGTTGCTCACGGGGTGGCGCAGGTGCTCATGGGACCCATCTGCTCTGTGTCCCCGATGCCTCTCTCCCCTCTCTTCTCACTCCCCTTTGGAAGCCTGCTGCACTCACAAAAACGCCACCAAAGTGTACCCGTCTCTCTTATCAGCTCACACTGCCTGCGAGCAGCAGCTTTCTATGTGCGCGGACTCTTCTCCTTCTTCCAGGGACGCTACAATGAGGCCAAGTGAGTAAGGGAAGAGGACAGGTTGCCCCTGCCTGGCGCCTCCTGGGCTTGCCCTCCGGGTGGTTTTGCTCCCTAACAGCATGTGCTCAGGTCCTTGAAGTGGCTGCAGCCTCTTCCTACTGATAACCCGTCCGATGGGCCTTTAGCGTCTGTTCTCACGTAGGCGATTTCTTCGAGAAACTCTGAAGATGTCCAATGCAGAGGACCTGAACCGGCTCACAGCCTGCTCCCTTGTGCTCCTGGGCCACATCTTCTATGTGTTGGGGAACCACAGAGTGAGTGCCCGGGGCTGGGCCAAGAGGGGACCAGCACGGTGCTTGCGTGCTACCACCTAGCAGCAGTTTGTATCCTGTGACCCTCAGTGACCTTATCTCAGTAACCTCCCCACTGCTCCATGAGGCTGGGTGGGGGGGCGGCAGGCGAGGAGGAGCTTTGGACCCTGGAGGGTGGGTCTGTGTGGCAGACAGGCCGGGTGCCGGCTGCAGGCAGTGGTCAGGCAGAGTCCCACAGGCTGTCCAGAGCCTGCAGGGCTGAGGGCAGGTTCCCCTTTCTGTGTGTTAATAGCTGGGGGCGGAGAGGTGTGTCCTCTAGCCAGATCCCTTGGGCTCCATTTTGCGCAGCACACACAGTGTTGTCCTCAAGGCACCCTGTGTTTTCACCCTTACCTAGAATGGCCCCCTGGGGCTGGTCCCCCGTGGGATCAGCCGACTCCAGGTCTCTGAGTCAGATGGGGAATCCGGGGTGTGCTCTTACCTGCTCACCTGCTCTTACCCGTCGGCCTTTCAAGGCTGTTTTGTAAGATAGTTTTGGTTCACGTTATATAATAGGATAAAGTTCACCATAGAAAACATGAGAAACAAAAGAAAATGATTGTGTGTCTTCTGGCTCTTTCCCATACCTGTCTCTGCCTATGCATAGGTTTTGTTTTCTAGGCTGTTCCATAATTTGGTATCTTGTCTTTCTTTGTATCGCTGGGTGAGAGTTTTCTCCAGTGGCAGCAAGAATTTCGAAGTAGCCTGTGCTTCATAGTTCAGCCAGCCTCTTTTTAACTAACGTGGGGTCCATGTCTTGGCCCATGGACTTTTATCTGATCAAAACCTGAGAGTTTTTTACGACCTTGGCACATCCCCCTCCCCATGGTTGCATGATAAGCATTTACTGCGGTCATGGCGTGAACACGAGGGACCTCATCACCCCTAAAAGAAGAGGACGAGCTTTGGGTTCTCCCTTCAGAGTGCAGCTGTACTTCTTTTAGAATACCCTGTCGTCCTGTTCCTCCGCCTCTGAGCACACTCGCTGTGTTTGGGGGCCAGATGGGAACCAGGGCTCAATATGAGGCCCCACTGAGTATGGGCTGCCCACCTCGTGTCTCGGTGTGGTGGATGCGGTTCCCCCGTTTTCCAGCTGGGGAGATTAAGGTCAAAGAGCCCCAAACTGCAGACCCAGGCATAGAACCAGACCTCCCTAGTTCTCATTTGTCTAGTGGTCTCTCGAAGCCACCTTGAATGGGGCAGGAGAAGCAAACCAGCTTTTCAGCTGCAGCTCTGGTTCGCGTTTGGGCCGATCCCAGGGCATCTTACAGAGCTCATTCAGGAACCTCCACTTCCCCGTGTGTGTCTGGGCCTCTGTGGAGTGACATGGGGGCGCCAAGAGCCCTCAGGCCCAAGCCTGGCCTCAAGCGGCTCCAGGTCTGAGGGAGACACAGCCAGCGCTTCTGAGCCTGCGCAGGCTGGACGGCCCACGGGTATGTTTGCGAGCAGCCACACAGAAGCTACCTCACAGGATCGCACATCTTTGTACCGGATTCTGTGGGGCCATACGCTAGCATGGCAGAGCCTGCCTAGGAGAGCCAAGGGGCCTCTCCTAGCAGCTTCCAGACAGAGGTCCAACCCCAGGCCTCGAGGAGAAGAGTAGTTTTTCGTGTTCTGTTGTGCATTCTGAGATCTTGGAAAGACTTTATTCAATTCTGAAAAGCTTGGAGACCCACCTGGAGCTCATCTTTGAGGTGCCCGCTGTGGGGCAGTGTGAAGTCATTGTGCTTTTTTGTTTTGAACACAGTCCTGCCTGTGTTGAAGCTAGGCCTCAGGAGCTGGTTTGCAGGGTTTACAAATCTCTCAGCTACATGCAGGTATCTGCCCGTGGCTGCTGCACTGGGAGTTCTCCCCTGTCACCTTGAATCCTGCATCCGGGCCAGCAGAGCTTGTCCCCAGGTTGAGCAGGATTGGAACAGTGCTGCCAGTCATCATGGGGTCAGGAATGGGTATTGAGGTCCCCCCGCCCGCTCTCAGCACATCCTAAGGATTAAGGGGGGCGGCGTTATGCAGTCACACAGTCCGGGTTGGAGAGTTAGTGTGCCCTGGTGTCCCACAGCACCACGTGTCAGGTAGCCTCCCATGAAAGTGGCCTTATATGTAGAAGAGACACCGCCCTGCATCTTCCCTCTATCTGTTCAGCCCTCCTCACCCCCACCAGGGCAGACTGCTTCCTCCTCCCAGGCCCTGGGGTCTCTAAATGTGCATATCTAACCGGCTTCTGTTCTGGGTCCAGAGCTGACTACCTCCGTTGCTCTGGTTAGAGACAAAGGCACGTAGACTCGTGCAGGGCCAGCAGCGCCCCAATGAGAGCGGAAGAGTGGGTACAGTTCATTTTCTCCTAAGGCGGTTGAAGAGTACATCAGAGGAGGTCATTTGAGATGGGCTCTGAAGTAGGAGTAGGAGCCTTCCAGGCAGCAGCAGGAGGGCACAGCCTGGGCTGGGGGTGGCGGGTGGGTGCTGGGCTGTCCCTGCTGCTGGCCCCAGCCCCCACACCCTTCCCTGGCTGCTCTCGGTCAACAGGAGAGTAACAACATGGTGGTGCCTGCCATGCAGCTGGCCAGCAAGATCCCAGACATGTCCGTGCAGCTATGGTCCTCAGCCCTTCTGAGAGGTGAGTGCAAAGGCCAGCCCTGCCCAGGCATCAGGGCTGCTGGGAACCCAAGTCTGAAAGAGTTCAGGTAAGCCCTGATGAGCTTGTGCCCAGACTGGGCCTCTGCATGCTGCACTCCCAGTTCTAGCATATGTTCAGGCGCCATGGCAGGCCCCATTTGGGGGCAGTAGGCACTAGGCTTATTCATGACATCAGCTCCACACAGGATCGGTTCGCCCTGTCTACAAGGCCATTTCTTGGAGTCTGGGCGAAGAAGTGGGCTGTGAGTCCTAGCCCCTGCCCTTGGTTTCCCTCTCCCTGAATGGCTGTGGCAGTCGTCCCTATTGAACGGTACTGGCCAGGACACTCTGGGTCCCCAGAAGTCTCTCAGCAGGCGTCAGTGTCGTTAATGCTGATCCCTTCTTTAGATTGGGCTACTAAAATCCAGCGTCTTCTTTTTTTTTTTTTTTTTTAAAGATTTTATTTATTTGAGAAAGAAACAACATGAGTAGGGGGAGAGGGAGAAACAGACTCCCTGCTAAGCAGGCAGCCCTATGCGGGGCTGGATCCCAGGACCCTGGGATCATGTCCTGAGTTGAAGGCAGATGCTTAACCGAGAGCCACCCAGGCACCTCTAAAATCCAGAGTCTTGCTGAGAGCTCTGGGGAGGAGGCAGAGGGTGTGCAGTGGGGTTGTGGGCCCATGCAGTCTCTCTGCTTCCGGAGTGGGTATTGGGCACTCTGTTCTGGTGAGTTCCTTTGTGCCTGAGGCTTGACCAGGACCTCCCAGGAGGGCTAATGGCCACAGGGTGCAGCCCTGAGGCTCTCACTGCCCAGCTGACCCTTGTGTCACCCACACTACTCACCCACCTCCAAGAATGTGACTCAAGAGCTCAGGAGGGCATGTGTGAGCGCTGTTGGCAGTGGGCTTTGCTGACCCTGAGACAGGCATGGCTCAGGGCAGGTGGCATGCCAGATATACAGGAACTCGTTGGCAGAGTGGGCTTTGACCTTAGGGTTCTACCCACGTCCAAGGGGAAGACATGGGGCAGGGCAAAGGGGATCCACCCTATGTGTGTATCCCACCCTTAGACCTGAACAAGGCCTGCGGGAATGCCATGGACGCCCACGAAGCTGCCCAGATGCACCAGAACTTCTCCCAGCAACTGCTCCAGGACCACATTGAAGCCTGCAGTCTCCCTGAACACAACCTCATCACGGTATAGGCCCTGGGTTTGGGGAGGTAAAATGGGGGTACTGGTTGACTCCTCAGCGCCTGCTCACTTGCCTTGCGGCCTCCAGGGGGCAGGTTCCCTGAGAAGGGAAGTACATGCTTGGCTGTTATCTCCTTGCGTGTCTCCAGCAATCCCTAGTTCAGCTTAGACTCAGGGGCCCCCTCGGGTGGGGGAGACGGCAGTCCCCAAGTGGGTGATACACGGTGCTTCCTGGGGCCCCACTGACTCAGGTGTGGAGGACAGAGGGCCCTGGCCGGGCTTTCAGCCCAAAGAGAGCAGCAGTCCAGAGCAGACACGCAGCCCGGCACAGCTCTGCTTCCTAGGAAACACCTCACCTGTGTGTTCTCTGCCCTCTGCAGTGGACGGACGGCCCACCCCCTGTGCAGTTCCAAGCTCAGAATGGACCCAATACGAGCCTGGCCAGCCTCCTGTGAGGCTCCTGGAGGGAGCTGCCCAGCTTCTCGGGGCCTCTGTGGGGCCCGGTGTGTCCCCTACTTCCATCCAGACGGCACTTGAGCTTTCCTTGGAGGTGTGCTGGAGTGGGTGTCCCCGGCCTCTTTTCTGACTCTCTTCAGAGCTTCCAGGTCCCCAGGCAGTGTGCAGGGCTGATTCCGCCCTCCCAGGAAGGGCTGGCCAGCCACTCCCACCATGTAACAAGACCCCAGTGCTGAGGCTTGCAGGTGGGATGTTGGAGCCAGCTTTCCAGAGCCATCCTTTAAAGTGGACTTGAATTGCCAGTTCTGCTTCCACGTCTGAGTCACGCCTTCAAGGGAGCGTGTCTGGGCGGGGAGTGGGGTGCCAGTTGCCAGGGTGGGTGGTACCGCTGATGCGTTGCCACGTGAATTCCGTCGCCTGGGCCTCCGTGCCTGGCTGGAGTGTTTCCTCTGCTCACAGCAGCTTCCAGAGCCCAGAGGCAAAACGCCGGTTTCTGCCCCTGAATGGGAGGGAAGAAGTGATGGCGCATGTCAGGGACAAAAATGCACATCTTACCATAACACTTTCCCAGCTTGCCTTTCTGTCCAGTGTCCCCCCCTATTTGACAGCCAGGGCCTCTGGTCCGAAATCCTGGGGGATCCAGGAACTCGGCTTCCAAAACATCTGCACCTTGACTGGAGTCCGTGTCCAGCCATGGAGGTGCCCGTTCTTGTAGACACGGGTGTGCACGTGTGTGCGTGTGTGTGTGTGGTGATTCACGGAGCTGGGGCGGGGGGCTGAGACTCCTGTTGGTGCCAGCTGCCTTCCCCCATCAGCATCCATACTGCTGGGCAAGAAGCAGAGGAAAAGTTAACAGACCCTCCTCAGCCCAACTCAGGGTGCCTGAACGAAGAAGGGGCTTGCTTCCTGGCAGCTCTGTGGCCTCCTCAGCAGAGGACATTCGCAGATGCCTGGTCCCTCACGCTGCTCTCAGGAGGAAGGATGAGGAGACCTACCCACCTTGGGTCTTGGGACAGCGTTGAAAGCTCTTCCTGAGCTGGACCCCAGGAGGCTCTGCCAGGCCCAGACAACCATGCTTGGTTCTGTGTGCTCCTCTTGGATAGCTGAGGGAATGTCCCCGTGGTGATGGGGGCTTTGGGGGCAGTGGAGGTCACCACCACCTCCAGCTTCCGGTGCCTGGGAGCATCCCCCCACAGAGGAGTGGTGAATGGTCTTGCTAGTCAGGTGGCTTGTTAGTTTGCATCTTGTTACCCTTACACTGTGAGGGCTGCTTCTCAAAGCCTCAGTGTCTGACAGAAGGAACACTGGGATCACTCAGGTCAGCTGCTCAGGCCCTGAGGCCTGAGTGTGCCTTAGCCACAAGCAGGGCTGTCAGCAGACCTCCCTGCGCAGGGCCAGTGCCCTTCCCAGGCCAGCATCAGGCTACTGGGGGCCAGCGACAGGCATGCAAAGTGAGCTACTGATTGGAGGCATGGGCTGGCCGGGGCTTGTCATAAGAGGACCCACCATCTGTGTGGCATCCTGGGTCACCCAGGAGAGCCTAGCACTGTCCGTGCTGCTCAGGGCCACCTTCTTGGCTGACCCTCCCCGGGCCTGTGAGGCCTACAGAGGAAGGTGTGACATGTGGCCACGAGCTGCCCTGTCCTGTCTTCCTCCCCCGCTCAAGGGTATCCCCTAGGCCTTCCCCTCCACCCACGGGACAGAGCGCCCCCACCCCTTGCCACAAGCTGCCCCTACTGGCCTAGACCCCGCACCGCCTGACCTCTCCATACCCTCATTACTTCGATCACGCTGTGCATCATGTTTGTCTCTGTGTATTTATTTAAGCCTTTCTTTGCTTCTAGGGCATTTTTTATGTAGAGCAGTTGAAATAAGAACCTCAAAACTTAACATCTGTCCCGATGTTAAAGTGCTTTTAGTGACCACTCTGTTATCTATGTTCACGTAAAGTTAAGGATAAGTTTTTATGTTTACAGTTAAAAATTCAGTACTCAATATTTAATATTCACTCTAGCTTTATGGAAACCAAACCGGGTGTACATGCATTTTTGCATGTGCAAGCTTCGAACCTCCCCTTCCCCGTAGCATCTTCTGGTTACATAAAGCTGTCGTAAGTACCTTCCTGCAAGTCCAAATTGAGTGCCTCACAGTTTCTCACTCAGTCATCAGAATTTAAGACAGGCAGCAAGTGAGCCCCCAGGGAGACCTTACACAGTGTCATAACTAAGTGTTTAGGAAGACCAGATAAAAATTCCAAGCCTTTCAATGTACAGCAATGCAGGGGAGCAGCAGAAAGATCCCTGTTGGCAGGTAAATGACTGAAAGCTATTCTGACTCTCGTATGTTCCTCCCACCTCCTGGGGTCCTCAGGGCCTGTGGGTCTGGGGGACTGGGCTGGGAGATCCCGGGTTCGCTGGCACGCGCGCACACCGCTGCCTCCCTCGTGCTGGGTGTTTGCAGTCATCCATGGGTGAAGCGAGGGTCCTCTCCCTGGGGTAAGCACTCCCCACCCCATTATTGGGAACACGGGCAAGGAATTAGAAAAGGGCTGCCTGGTGCAGTGGGTAAATTTGTTGATTGCATTGTCTCTGTTTCGTTAAGGGTTTTTAATAAGTATGTTTGGCATAATGTCTTTTAATGGGTTTGTAATATCTTATGGTTTTAGCAGCCTGTAACTTCAGCTGGTGCTTTTAATCAGGAAAAAAAATTGTAAATACAAAACATTGTTTAAAAACATAACCATAGAACATAGATTCCCGTTTGTGGATTTCTTTTCCTATATATTCAAAGTAAAATAATTTGCAGGAGCCATCACTCGCTTTGTCTTTGTCGCGTTGTCCCTTGTGTGCACCACTCCAGAGACAGCTCTTGCCCTCTTCCCAGGGCAGTGGGGGGCCGCTTGGTGAGTGGGCATCAGGGAGTTCTGCAGACCGACAGAGCCCAGCCCCCGGACTGGAGGACCTGGTGGAAACCTGAGTCTTCTCGTCTACTGATGATGTTCCTCCAGAACAGCCTCGCCTGGAGGAGAGTGGACCCCTAGGACCTCAAACATTTGGCCCAAAGCTGCCTATTCCTCCCTGGCCCTTACCACAGACACGCTTGCTCACCTAGTGTCCTATTTCCTGTGTTCCTAGAAAACACATCAGCCAGTCTCCATGGGCCTAGGGTGGTTTAGTTTTTGTGGGTTTGTTTTTTTTTTAATTTTTATTTTCTTTTTGACATGAAAGTCACATAAAATTAACCATTTAATGTGTACAGTTCAGTGGCACTAAATACCTTCACAATGTACAACCAACACGTGTCTAGTTGCAGCACATTTTCATCAGCTCAAAAGAAAACCCTGTCCCCATTAACTGTCAGTTCCACTCACAGCCTCTGATCTGCTCTCTGGCTCTGATTTGCCTGTTCCGGACACATAGATAAATGGGATCATACACGTGGCCTTTCAGGTCTGGCTTCTCTCACTTGACATGACTTGAAGGTTCATCAACCTAGCATGAATCAGAATTTCATTCCCGAGGGGTGCCTGGGTGACTCAGTGGGTTAAGCCGATGTCTTCGGCTCAGGTCATGATCCCAGGGTCCTGGGATCGAGTCTCTGCTCGGCGGGGAGCCTGCTTTTCCCCCTCACTCTCTGCCTACTTATGATCTCTGTCTGTCAAATAAATAAAATCTTTTAAAAAAAAATTTCATTCCTGAAAGCTGAATAATATTACACTGTGTAGACGGACCAGCTTGCTTACGAGTTCATCCACTGGTGGGCGTTTGGGTTGCTGCTTCCTTTTGGCTGTTGTGAGTAGTGCTGCTGTTGTGAATGTGCCCCTACACATTTTTGTTGGAACGTGTTTTCAATTCCCTTGGGTTGTGCCTTGTTTTTAATGTGCAGAGATGGTGCCTGGCTGCCACCCACCCTTTGTCAAGGCCCTCATCACTGCGCCCCTCACGACACCAACGTACTCTCAACTGCTCACTAATAGGGGCATGTCTGAGCTCTCCTTTGGGCCATGCTCCTGAGGCAGAACCACTGGCCACTGGGTGTATCAGGGATTTCACAGGCCCTGCCAGGAAGAACTTCCCTGAACACAGTGATCCCCCTGGCCCCACGTTGATGCCTGACCCCACCCCCACCCCCACCCTATACCCAACAACCCAGCCGTTGGCTTCGTCACTTGGAGTGGACTGCCTGCCCTATTGATATGGACATCATTCTTCCCACCTTAAGCTTCACAGCCTTTCTGCAAGAATCACATCCTGAGCCTACCCAACCAGAGCACAGCCACAAATCCACCATGTGACAAGCCACCCACCAGCAGGCATGTGGCCACCAGCTGGGATCACGTGTGGCTAGTAAGCCAGTCCCGAGATGGCCACTGTTTCACAGGAAGTAGGCTCATTTGGGTGCTGCAGAACAATGCCCTGGTTGGATAAATCAGCAGTTGCAGAAAACTTTCCACAAATTGCCAAATTTTAATGAACAAAAAGTGGGTGTTGGAGTCATAGGTTTTGCGGAACGTCTCGGGTAAAGCTGAGCAGATTCCTTTCAGCAGGACTGGTCAGCACAAATGGACACGGTATGGAGAAGCTCTGCAGGTGTGCAGGACACAGGAAGTGGACGACGAACACAGGAAGTAGTTACAGGGTGGGGGGGACAGAAGTGGGCCTTGTAGAGGCCAGCGGGTGGCCAGGGCAGCTGGCCCAAGCACTGAGTGGCTCATTAACTGTCCTTCACACACACACCCCCATCCTCAGAAATCCTGTCACTCCACCCATTTCTGGCTATCTCCACTGCCCCTCCCCAAGTCCCGGCCACATCTCCCATCTGGATGTTGTCCAGCCTCCTCCCTGAATGGTCCCGGAACACTCTGTGTGCTTGCTCCCACGTCTCTGCCTGCCAGGGGCCCTCTCCCGGCGGCTCCTCCGCTCAGAAGCCCAGCATCAGCCAGGAATGTCCTGGCCCAGGCCTGGCACATGCTGGCAGTTCCAGGGGACAGCCCAGGAGGAAGAACGCACAGGCAGTTCTGGCAGACACCTCCGTGGAAACCTGCCTATGTTGTCTGCAGATGGCAGCACACTCGTTCGCTGAGCCTGCCCTACCCCCCCCCCCCCCCCCCGCCCCGCCCACCCCCTCCTCCCACGGAAATGCTAACAGGACCCTACTGTACTACGAGGGAGTGTGAACTTCACAACCCCAGGCCAATGGGCACTGGGGGTCCTGAAAATGATCACAGTGTGTATTGACTTCGTTTGGCCTAGCCAAGCCCGTTAGATTGACATTTTCCTGCAAAGAAGGCTACTCAGGGAGAGGCAGGCAGTCTTGCCTCTGTGGTCCTGTCTGTCCAGCACCTGGCATGGCTTCCTTGATTTGAACCACACTGAGACAACCCCAGTCAGTTCAGATATGCCAACTGGACACAAGAGGCTGAGGGGCTTACTGGGGTCAGAGGAGGGTGGGGTGTCTCCCGAGGTCAAGGGACAGAGGTGGGGGGGCGAGGGATCTGGACTCTGAGGGCCACAGGGACTCTACTCCCTCATCCCCCACCCTCTCCAAGGTCTGCTGCTGGTCCCCAGAGAGCCAGGGAGGGGGAGGAGGAAGACTGCTGAAGAATTCAAAAATTCATTTCACCCCCAGGTCATGCTCACATTCTGAGATTACAATGCAATTGGTTGAGAAAAGGAAAGAAAGATTCATTTCTATGTTAATTTGATTTCTTTAGTACTTTGATATTTGGGGTACCTTTTTCAAGGACCAGAAAATAGATAAAGGGACTGTTACAGTGATACTTTATGAAAAATACGATACTCCTGATGAATTACAGCTGCTACGATATATGTCATTTTAAAAATCATAGCATTTTTACACTAGATTAGAAGTTTGTGGGAGAGAGATCGGCACCATTTGCCCCATCCCTGTCGTATATATTCCAAAAAGCCCTCTGAAACACAACTCTCTAGAGATGGGCCACTTTGTCTGCGTGCGTTTGTTTTGTGTTGAGGGTCCTTTCCAACCATGATTCCCCACACTTAGTGTCTGAGCAACACGGAGTTGAGGCTCCACCGGCAGTTAGTCACACTCTGTCCAGAGTGAATGTGTGGCCCTGACAAAATCTGCTACTATCGAGTTCTGCACACAGATGCTCCCCTAAAGGGTTAAGTACAAACTGCTCAGAAGTATGGCGAACCGGAAGAGTATCTCCTACTCGGTCTTCATCTGCATGTGTCACCAGTTGCTGTGGGCAGCTCGGCCTGCTCCATCCTCGGCCACCAGGGGGCGCGGCGGCTCGGGCAGAGTTCCCACCAGGTTGGGCTCCATCCAGCGCCCCGGCTGGGCAGGATGGGCTGAAAGTTGCCAGTCCCTGGTGCCGCCTGGCCTTGTCCTCATTTGCAGGGATGTGGAAAAACCTTCACCGCAGAGTCTCTCAGTTCCTCTCCTGTATCACGTGGGAGAGGAGATGCTGATCTCCCAAGTGTTAGGGCTACCACATTCCCTCCTTTGCTTGGCAAACAACAATTTGGCACTTACTGGATGCTCAACATCGGGGACACAGCACGAGCCATTTCTGGCAAAGTCCCTGCCCTCAGGGAGTGGACATTCTTCCAGGAGTCTGACCATGGGCCTCAAGTAAGAGTGAGCCATGCCCCACTTGTGAGATGAGACCAGCACATTGTAGGATGGGAAATCAGGAACAGGTGGGGGACACTATAACAGGACAGAGGGGAGACCTCCCTCAGCTAGCCAGTCAGAGCTGGATGGATGTTTCAACTTCTGCTACGTAGACGCCAAGACTGTGGGAAGGGGATGGGCTGGCCCTGGTGTCTAGCTATTCAAGAGGATACTGGGTGGGCATGGGAGCTGCCAGCCCTCCGGTGGCATTCTGGAGGACAGGGGCTGCCACACAACACCTTGAGTACCGTGATGCCTGGGTCACGTCTGGGAGACAAGGATGGGTGGGGAAAGTGGCTGAGCCCCCACTTCCAGAAGTGGGATCAAATCCCTGGATCTCCTCAGGTCCTTCTCCCCCCGCCACACTCAGGTCCATATCCCAGAAACAAACTGGGGGTGACGGTGGTACAAACAGGGCTAGATGTGCAGAGGAGTGTGGGTTAGACAGTGGCAATGACAAAGATGGGGTCATTATCCCCTTGTATAATGTGGACTCCCATCGGCAGGTGACCAGGGGCTGGGGCACTCCTGACATCACCACAACCCAACCAGATGCTTCAGAGCCAGGTCCTTGATCCGAGAACTCCTACCACATTCCTTCCTGAGCCACCCCCTCCCCAGGAAAAGGGAATTGATCTCTTAAAGGAGTTCTTCCTGCCTCCAGAATGTTCCTCTGTCTTCTGGTGCCAGCAGAAGGAAGTCCCAGCTGGGCCACACCCAAATCCCTCATTCACAGGATCTGTTTCTCTCTCGGCATCTAGTTCTCCTCAGACCCAAAAGCTTAAAGAGATTATTTATCAGGGATTATTTACCCCTCCCTGACTGTGTCCTGAAATGGCCACAGGCCACACTTATGGTTGGCCTGGCTGTGGGACACCCACATGCCTTGACTCCAGAGGGCAAGGCCAGGTGGGCTTTGCACACAGAGATGCCACAGCAGTGTCCACTCAGTCCCTGGGATGGGAAGAGAAACCCATGGCCATATGATCTCTCTCTGGATTCTTCCAACCTTCCAACCAGCATCACCTGGAGCAGGAATGGAGGTTGCCTAGACCAGGCAATTCGAGACACTCCTATACTAGTAAGAAAGGTAAGTTAATCTCTAAATTTAAGCAAAAGTTGGGATTCAGCATTTTCCAACACAGGACATGTAGAAATAAATACCCTTGCTCCAAGGATCCTAGCACCTTCCCCAGTGCAGGAGCTTCTAGGGCTTTCTATGGCGGACAACAATCTCAGTAACATTCCAGAGGCTGAAACCAAATCCCACAGGACAGTCCTGAATCACTGATTGAGGCTGGTGACTTGAATCTGTGGTTTGAAGCATTGCCCACCAGATCCCTTGCTTTCAGTTTAAGAGATCAGAGTCTGACATCACACAGCCTGTGGGCGAGGAGACAGGAGGCCCAAAGTTCAGGGTGAGAGAGAGAGAAGCCTTCTCTCTGATGCCTTTGCCCACTGCTCTGCCTCAGGGTATCTGACCCTTATTAGGAGCTCAATAAACACTTACGGCATAAGTTAATATACAAACAGATATGTGACCTTTTGAAAGGTTAGAACCAAAAGAACAAAACGAGATGGAGGTACTAGGAATCCCCTTTTATTCCAGGCCCCCTTGTGGGGCTCACCTTGCTCACCTGTCCACTGCCAGCCCTGTGCCCCTCTACAGGGGAGAAAGAGGAGAATCTGGGCTGACCAGGTCTGTTTCTATAGTTTTTAATTCATCTGGGGGGAAAAATCTTTTTCTTCCAGCTCTCTTGCCTATGCTTCAACAACAATCCAGGAAAAAATTCTCATAAAGAAAACCAGAGCCTTGGTGATCAGATGTGTCAGAGGCGGAGTAACAGGAAGGACAAGGCTGGCCCAGTCTGGGTGGAAGCCAAAGGCAGGGAACCTTGGTGGCCGCTTCCCCGCAGACTGGCCCAAAGGCCTTAACATGGAGGACGGAAGCCAATCAGCAGCGGCAGGCCGTGACAGTGACAGGGAAACCTCCCTTGCTAAGGCACATGTGTGACCCTTGGGGCATAGTCCCTGAGGGCTCAGAGTTCCTTGGGGACTGCTGAATTCCACCCAAGACAAGAGCACAAACTCTGGAACCCCGAGCTGTCTGTTCTCCCCGTAGAGCTTAAATAAGCAGGAAAGCAAAGGGAATGTCTGGCCTTGGAGACTGAGTCAGGCTCAGCTCAGAGACCAGCTTGGCCCTCTCCTCGCTACAGAGCTAAGTCACACCCTCTCCTGGCCCTCCTCCCTTGGGAAATGTAGAAGGTGGACTGGCTGATTTCTTAACTTCCTTTCTGCTCTGACGGTCCCCAACGTGGGACTATCCACATGAAGAGGGGCCACAGAGAAAAAGAAATGAGGAGGCATTTCCAAGAAGATGAGTGACCTGGGCAGTTATTGTTTATAGGTAATTGGCCATGTGTATATTAAATGTGTATGTGTGTTCATTACATATATCCTGAGGAATATGGTGCTAATCCTCTGGGAATGTATTATCTGATGGAGATAAGAAAGAAGGGCACCTGGGTAGCTCAGCTGGTTAAGCATCTACCTTTGGCTCAAGTCATGATCCCAGGGTCCTCAGATAGTCCCCTACACCGGGCTCCTTGCTCAGCAGGGAGCCTGCTTCTCCCTGTCCTCTACCTGTTACTCCACCTGCTTGTGCTCTCTCTCTATCAAATAGATAAATAAAATTTAAAAAAAGAGAGGGGGGGGGAAGGGAAGAAGAGGGAGGGAAAAAGGAGAGAAGGAAGGAAGGGGACACTTTTGTGGTGAATTAATACAAAATACACAAAACCTAAAGGATTATAAACAGAAAATATTAGTTACCAACACATTCGTGGCCCCAGCAGGTAGAAAGACTTGACTGGAGTCAGGGATTTTGTTCTTCACTCTGGCGCCTTCCCACCTTCCCACGCTGCAGCCCAAAGAGCTGTGACCATACCCAGGTCTAATCTGAAGCAGCCGGGAGGACTTTGGGGACAGTGTGGGCAACTGCAAAAATTTCAAGATTGGAATTCAGACTGAGGTTCTAGTTTTATTTATTTGTGACTCTGGCCAAATAAAAATCCCTGAGCCTCAATTGTATCTCCTCCAAAATGGGGCACTATCCCTTGACCCCAAATAACTACTAAGAGAGGGGGAGGCAATAAGGGAAGGGGTGACAGAAGCTAGGCTTAGGCAAGGGCAGCATGCGGAACCAGCCCTTTTCAAATCATGACCCACGGTCTACTGACTGTGAGTTCTCCAGGAGGTGAATGGGTGTTCTTAGAATTAAAGAAAATAGACCATGTCATGAAGGAAGTTTACGATATACCATGACAACATCCATTAACAATAGGAAAGGTTTAGCAAAATCCTCTAGTTGAAAAAAATATATTTCTAAAGATTTTATTTATTTGACAGGCAGAGATCACAAGTAGGCAGAGAGGCAGGCAGAGGGAGAGGCGGGCGCGGGGGGCGAGGGGAGCAGGCTCCCTGCTGAGCAGAGAGCCCGATGCGGGGCTTGGTCCCAGGACCCTGGAATCATGACCTGAGCTGAAGGCAGAGGCTTTAACTCACTGAGCCACCCAGGCACCCCGAAAAATATTTTTTTTTGTAAGAGAGAAACTAATCACAGAATCTCTGTTGATATCTTGAGGCATTCTGATGTCCCATGGAATCTAGAGTGGGACGTTTTGTGAGGATCAACGTATCCCCATGGGGGGGGGAGTCCATTCCAAGTCTCCCTGTGGATGCCTGAAATCACAGAGAGTACTGAACACTGTATATACTATGACTTTTTCGTATATACATAACTACAATAAAGTTTGGTTTATAAATTAGAAAGGCATGACAATAACTGATAATAAAATAGGGGCACCTGGGTGGCTCAGTTGTGCAGAAGAAAAGAGTGAAAAAGGGAAGCTGATTGAAAGGATAAGGTCCCTCTCTCTTTTTCTGCCACTGTGGTGTGTGCAGCTAATTCTGTGCACAGATCTCATGTCTTTTTGCACAACTTTTAGGATCAACTTCCTGGTTAAGAAAAAAAAAAGTAGAGGGACGCCTGGGTGGCTCAGTTGGTTGGACAACTGCCTTCGGCTCAGGTCATGATCCCGGAGACCCGGGATCGAGTCCCGCATCAGGCTCCCAGCTCCACGGGGAGTCTGCTTCTCCCTCTGACCTTCTCCTCGCTCATGCTCTCTCACTGCCTCTCTCTCAAATAAATAAATAAAATCTTTAAAAAAAAAAAAAAGAAAGAAAAAGAAAAAAAAGTAGAATCATTCTGTTCCCCGTGGATTTTGATGAAAACTGGTAATAAAATCAGGTTTGCTCAAGAGGAGACACTGAAGAAAGACGAAACTGAATCTATAAGGAATCACTTATGAGATGACACACATATTTATATTGTATCAAGGTCGGGGCGCCTGGGTGGCTCAGTGGGTTAAGCCTCTGCCTTCAGCTCAGGTCAAGATCCCAGGGTCCTGGGATCGAGCTCCGCATCAGGTTCTCTCTGCTCAGCAGGGAGCCTGCTTCCCCCTCTCTCTCTGCCTGCCTCTCTGCCTACTTGTGATCTGTCAAATAAATAAAAATCTTAAAAAAAAATAAAAAAAATATATTGTATCAAGGTCACTAACATCTTACCATGTCATGTTGAAAAGGTCACCACTCTTCTCTGAACAGTTGGATGTGTTTTATTAGGAAAATATATATTTTTTCTCTTCGTTTCTCTGCTTCTGCACGAGTAGGTTGGTTCAGTAATAAATATATGAGAACTTTTCTTTGGAAAAAAAAGAATGGAGAATGGGTCAAAGAGAAAGACATCAAATTTTGTCTGAAACACAGTTAGCTGCTGGGTTTCACTCACATCTCACTTGGAGGGGAAGGAGATCCTGGACAGGAACTCAGGTGGACTGGAAATACAAATCTGGGAGTTCCTGAGTTCCACTCCTTGAAGGAATTCATTCTCTGAAGAAACATCGAAGGCACAGAGTAGTAGCAAGAGATGAGCAGCCTGGCAGAATTTCCAGGTAGAAGTTGGACGAAGACAGAACAGGAGACCAGAAGAGGCAAGTTCCCCAGAAGCTGTGAAAGACATTTCAAGGAGTAGGGAGTATTGTCTAGATGGTGGAGGTTGGAGAAAATGCAGACCAAGAAGAGCTCCTGGAAGGGAATCACTGAGTTCTCAGTAATTTGAGAGAAGGATTTTAGTGGCAAGATTAGACACCAGCCCGACAGGGAAGAAGGAATGGCAAGGGAATGAAAGTAGTGGCCAGGTTCACAGGCATGACATGCATGTCACTTAGAGGCAGAGAAGCAGTCACTTCAGTCCTAAGGCACAGGACTCTTGTCTCAAGGCAGAGAGAGGTTGGGAGAAGGGTCTGAAATGCAGCGGAATGAAAGCCCCGACCTGGGTTTTAGGCTCAGATGTAAGTGCTTGTCTGGGATGCTAAAGGCCTTCGGATCCCACAGAACCTCAGGGGAAATTCTCCACTGGTGCCAATAACGCAACTCTTTCCCGTCTAGCACTGCAGTCGGCTCCTCCCTCTGCACACAAAGTGGCCACACATGTCAAAGATCACCTCCCTCCCATTAAGAAATGCTTTCCATCCTCGTTGGGGAAGTCACCCTTTTGACTTAGTCTTCTAGGCTGTAGGCATGCAGGTGTAGACAACAATATTTTTTGCTCCAGCAAAGGGTTATCACTAATCCCATTTAATTATGTCAGTAAGAACCAGGTAAGATTTGTTACTACAGCCCAGGTTTTTGACCTAGAGACTAAAAAAGCCTGGCAGAGAGGGCTCCTGGGCTCCATCTGGACTCAGTTCCAGATTTTCTAGCCATCCAACACCAATGAAATTACACTCTGCTCCCCACCCTTGGAAACTTCAGGTGCTCTCTGCCTTTCTGTTGGGAGAGCAGGAGGATGACTTAGGCCACCTCTTGATTTGGTAGTGTCTATTTCTCCCTGAAAACAGACACTGAATTTTTACTATCTTTTCCCTGGGAGAACCAGGGCCAATTCAAAAGACCTGCTAAAGGATGCAGGTTTCAATAGATTAGCAATTCACATATGTGAATTTCAAAGTGCTTGGCAAACCCAGAGAATTCTGCAGTCCCACAATCTTAGGAGGCAATGACAGAAAGGGCACTTTGCTCTGGTCACTTGAACTGCCAAGTGACCCTGGAGGACTTTAACTTTTGTCCTTAGTACCCTTCCCACTGGTATTAACCAGCTGTCATTCTTCACTGTTGGTAAGCACTCTTCCTTATCCAAGACCATAACACCAATAGGAGGCTGGCACCCACCAGGCCCTCGTTTTTCTAACTATCACTAGGCCTTGCCTTCCTTGCTGCCTGTGTAGTCACCTGGCTGAGTTCCCGTTTCCCTATTTGGATGTGAATGTCACTTAGCCAGTTTGCCCACATGATTTCCCAGACCCAGGAAGGGACACGCCTTGATGCTGAGAGATGCAATCGTTACTACCACTGTGGAAAGGACAGCCATCCTTGGTATGGGTCACATGCCCTTCTTTTCATTTTTTTGTGTCAGAAGCCAACTTGTGTCATCCATTTTGGTGAGACTTTCACTCCCTCTGATGAATGCCCATTTGCCTTGGACTCTTCCAGGATACAATTTCCCAGCCAAATGGGGCTCTTGTTTATGTTTAGGATTCCAGACTTCTCAGACATCCCTTAATCCAACATCTCTGCCTCTAGGCAATGCCTTTTTCCAGAGAAAAAAGAAATTCTGTACATTCTTAAAATAAAAAGGTGAAACATAATTATAGGTCCTGACATTTCTAGGGATCAGTCTGGAAATTACACAAGACAACCCTGAAATAACCTGAAATAACCTTGCAATCTCCCTTTGACAAAGTTAATTTCAGTGGCCTTGACCCTGGTTATAGTCCCCCACCTGGCCCTTTGCTCTTGGAGTTAGGGGGCTCTAGCAGATCTATATCCAGAATCTTCTCACGGCTTGCCTAAGAGAGAGATAAGGCTCAGGAAGTTTTTGATTCCTAACACGTCTCAACTTGGTATAAGGACTGAAGGGGATAGGTCCCTCTTCTCCCCTTTCCAGTACGTAGGCCCAACATGAGATTAAAGCAATGCAAGCTTAGGATCCAGCCATAGAGCAGCAGTGGGATGTGAACAAGTCACAGTGGCCCTGTAGGTCTCTCCATTTCTCATGTATAAAATGAAGCTTTGGACAATGAGCTGCTCTTTGATCCCAGTTCAACTCAGTCACTATAAAAGCCCTGAGAGACTACTTAAACGAATAAGACTGGATCCCTGCTCTCAGAAAGCACCCTGCTTAGTGGCTGGAATGAAAGGGAAAGCTCCTGAGTCCTACTGTGCACCATACATGGTACACTCTCCTCTCTGCAACCTTTGAGACTGGTGTTCTCATTTCTGACAGGGCTGAGGAAAGTAACTGGCCTAGCTCCTGTGGGTTCAGCTGCAGTTCTGCTAGTCACCAAATTCTGAGCGGTTATTGTCCACCGAGACCGGCTCAGACACTTACAGAATGTGGTAAGTGTTACAACAGAGGTGCAAACAAGGGGCTCTGGGAACAAGTTGTCTTCATGTTTCCAGTGGCTTCCTTCTCTAGCCAAGGACTCTGTCAACCTTGCCACTGGAGTCCAGGCTGAGTTCAGGGAAATCAGGCCCCACAAGGCTGCCCGCCAACCTCCCATTTTTGTGACTCTCAGATTTATCCTTTACTCTTCTTCCAGGAATGTTAGCCCCCTTTAACAATCTCTTCCACTACCGCTTCATGGTTTACAAAACAGTTTTACATCATTATCTCATTTAATCACATTCTTACAATATCTTCTTGGTATCTCTTTAGTATAACATTCTGCCTTGCCTGACAGGCCTGTTTCCCTTTATAGCATTCATCTTGGCTCACAAAGTTCCATCCTATAATTCAGGAATCTCAGTACCTTGCACGTTTCTGTGCACAAAGTGGGGAGATCAAAGTTTGCCATATTGAATCCTCACAGTGTTGTGGGCTTTTCTCTTGGCTACTCTCTTCACCCCTTTGATTCAATGGTTGTTTGGTTGTCTACTAAGGGCAAAGCTCAGTTCTTTTTGTTTTGTTTTGTTTTTATTTACAAGTAATCTTCACACCCAAGGTGGGGCTCAAACTCTCGACCCTGAGATCAACAGTTGCATGCTTTTCCGACTGAGCCAGCCAGGTGTCCCAGAGCTAGGTTCTTCAAAAAGATTTTTTTTTTTTTATTAAAGATTTTATTTGTTTATTTGAAAAAGAGAGAATGAGAGAGGGAGAGAGAGCGCCCGCCCATGAGAGGTGGGAGGGTCAGAGGGAGAAGCAGACTCCCTTCTGAGCAGGACTTGATCCTGGGACTCCAGGATCATGACCTGAGCCAAAAAGGCAGTTGCTTAACCAACTGAGCCACCTAGGCACCCCCCAACAAGATTTTATTTATTTATTTATTTTTAAAGATTTTATTCATTTATTTGACAGAGAGAGATCACAAGTAGGCAGAGCAGCAGGCAGAAAGAGGAGGAAGCAGTCTCCCCGCTGAGCAGAGAGCCCAATTGGGGGCTCGATCCCAGGGCCCTGGGATCATGACCTGAGCCGAAGGCAGAGGCTTAACCCACTGAGCCACCCAGGTGCCCCAAAATTTTATTTTAATTAACTTCTATATCCAATGTGGGGCTTGAATTTACAACCCGGAGATCAAGAGTCCCATGTTCTACCAACTGAGCCAACCAGGCTCCCCAAAGTTGGGTTCTTTGAGGGGGAAATCAGGCAAGGAGTTCAGATCAACAGGGGGAAGACAGAGGCAGGCAAAGGCCTTTGACACCTGGTGGCCCATGGTACCTCCTACAGCAGAGGTGCAAACACTGCAGTTTGAGGGACCGATGAATTTTGTCTGGGGGTGGGTGGGAAGCAGGAATGCTTCCGGGAACGGCCCCACCCAGTAGAGAAGGAAACGAGCTAAAGAGCTCAACAGGGGACAGAATCAGGAATGGCCACAGATTGACTCTTGGGAAAGAGAAGAGAGCTGCGCCGAAAAACACTCTCAACATAAGAGGAAAGAGGGCTAAATGGGTAGCTTTTCCAAAAAGGAAGTATTTAACTCCTCAAAATTTTCTAGGGAAAGAGTCAAACGGTCACAGTTCCTAGGAAAAGGGGAACCATTACTGCAACACGGACACTGCTTAGAAAAAGTTCAGGGAGCACAACCTGACATTTCTTTAGTAAAAGGGATGAGGGGGTATCGATCTCCTGTGAGTTGTCTCTGGAGAAAAGAGAGGTGCTTGAAGTCGCAAGTTTGTCCTCTGGTCGGGGGAGGGACATATGACGTAGGAATTTCCCGAGTTATCTTTAGATATGAAGGCCACGGCACACAGCCCCCACTGCCCCTCAGCCAAGGGAGGGACAGGGCCAGTGGCCCCTAATAGTGCTCAGAAAAGAGCCAGGGGCTGCTCCGCAAATACTCTCCAGGAAAGGCCCAGGAAAGACCCTAAGTTCCTCCAATTCTCCTTAGTAAAGGGGGCAAGGACCCGAAACTCTACAAATCTTCTTAGAAAACAGAGCTAGGGGTGCGAAGCTACAAAATCACCGTCATCCTGGCCACACTGGGAAAGGCGGGCAGGGCAAGAATCGCTAAAACTTTCTTCAGGAGAGGGCCAGAGCTAGAGCCTCCAAGATTCTCTTTAGGAGAGGGGCTAGGGGCAAGATTCCTGGATTCTCCTCAGAATGGGGGCTAGGAAACGAATTCCGAAGATTCTCTTCAGAACGGGGGCCAGGGACGAGAATCCCCAAGATTCTTCTCAGAAGTCGAACCACAACTCTTGTCAGAAAAGATCCGAGCGGGCGCAGGGGTGGGTGGGGGATGAGGGGGGAGGGGGGCAGGGCAATGAATTCCCTCGGGAACAAGGCCGAGCCAAGGGCTGCCCAGTCTTCTCAGAGCGCGCTTCACGCGGTCCCGCCCACCGCCCGGCGTAACCGCCCCACGCCCGCCCTGCCCAGGCCCTCTCTGGTGCATTGTGGGTGGGGCGCCCCTGCTGAGCACTGCGGGGAACCCCCTGCCCAGCTAGTTGTCGGCCGCCGGGCGGCCCAGCCGAAACGCCCTCCGGGGTCCGAGCGAGCCGGCCAAGAATTGACGCGTCTCCAAGTCCCCGCCCCTCGTGGCGTTCCCGCCCCGAAGCCGAAGCCCCGCCCCCGAAGGGCCCTGACTGGCCCCGAGGTTCGCTCCACTCTTCTATTGGCAGACCGCTTGTCAGTCACTCCGTCCCACCTCCTCGGGGCCGCCCAGACCGCCGGCGCGGTCCCGAGGGCCAGCCGGCTCGCTCTCTCATTGGCTGTGGGGCACTGTCCATCGTGAAGCTGGCCACGCCCTCCGTGAGGCGCGGATCCCCGGAGCCTCGGCGGGACCTCATTGGCCTGCGGCGCCGCCACTCGACGAGACGCGCCTCAACCCGGAAGTGTGCGAGGCGAAATCTGCCTAGCAACCGGGGAAGCCGGGCTGCGAAGCGGGCAATTTCAGTGTGAGAAGGAGCGGCGAGACCGAGCGGCGGCTCCGAGCGCGGCGAGGCGGCTCCTCCCGCCCGGGGTCAGCGCCCCGGCGCGCGCACGCGCACCCCCGCCACCCGAGCGCGCTCCGCGCCGCCCGCGCAGTCGGTCGGTCAGTCGTCCGTCGTCCTGTCGCCGCCGCCGCCGCGGGCGCCACCTGAGGGAACCGCCGCCGCGGGACCCGAGCTGATCGGACCGGACCCCGCCTCCCGAGGCCACCCGGGGCCCAGCAGCCGCCCGCAGAGGCGCCGAGCAACTTCGGTGAGTGAGGGGCCGGCGCCGCCGGTGGCGGGTCCCCGGCTTCCGGTGCCCCGGGCTTCTCTGGGGCTTCCGCTTCTCTGAGGGGACCGCCTTCGGTGCGCGGACCCTCTTGTCTGAGGGGACCCCCGCCTCACTGAGGGGGGGCCCCCTTCTCCGAGGGACCCCCATCTCTCTGAGAGACCCCCACTTCTCTGAGGGACCCCACCTCTCTGAGATACTTCTTTCCTCTGAGGGACATCCACTTTTCTGAGGGTCCCCCTGCCTCTGCGAGGGAGCCTTCCCTACCCCGTGCCTTTGAGGGACCCCCTCATCCCTTCTCTGAGGGCCCCGCCTTCCTGAGAGCCCCCTCCCAACTTCTCTAAGGGGACCCCTACTTCTCTGAGCGGTGCGGTCTCTGAGGGACCCCCTCCTGATTTCCTGGGGACCCCTGCTTCTCTCAGGAGACACCCTGCTTCTGGGGGACCCCCTCACTTCTCGGGGGGCCACACCCTCTCTGAGGAGACCTCCCGGCTTTTCCAGGGAGCCCCCCCCCGCCCAGTTCTCTGAAGAGAGCTCTGCTTCTCTGAGCTGTTGTCCCTCTTACCCCTTTTTGCCCTTGCTTTGCTAAGGTGTCTCCCACTTTGCATAGGGCCCTCCTCCCCCCTTTCTGAGATGCTCTTCCTGCTGCCTTCCCCCCTCCCTGGGTGACCTCCTTCTCCCAAGGGTCCCCCAACTAATCCGAGGTGTTGCTGCCTCTGTCAGAATCTCTTCTGGATGTGTTCCCCACTTTTCTGAACTATTCCCACTCTTGCTAGGACCCCCCCCACATTTTGATAAGTGCCTTCTCTTTCCTGAGGGGTCCCCCACTGCCCTGAAACGCCCATTCATCTGACTGGATCCTTAGTTCTCAGAGGAAAAGTTCCCCACTTTCCCAAAATGTTTTCTTTTAGAGTCTCCACTAATCTATGGAAGCCCCAATTTTCTGAGGGGTTCCTGGCTCCTCCAGAGGTTCTCCCCCTAATGCGGGTTATCCCACTCCCAGGGGATTCTCAATGTCTCTTACGTTTGCCTCCACTTTTCCAAGATAACCTCTGCTGGTGGGAAACACTGTGGGTTTCCTCACTTCTCTGAGGGGTGCCCCAGGTTCTGAGGCATTCCCCTCTCACTTGCCTGAGGACGTTTCCCCCTTTCCTGAGGTGGTTACCTGCCCCATTCTCTAAGGGAGAAACTCTTCTTTCATTTTCCGTGGATCCCCTAACTTCAAGGTTCCCCTGTTTCTGTTTGGGGCACCCTCTTCCTCTCTGGAAGAAGAGACCAGAAATGTGACCCCCTCTTTAGTCTTCTGTCTTGCCAGATTGGAGGAGGAGTCCTCTGAACTTTTACCTCAGCTTCCAAGGACCTGGAGAATTTTGTGGCTGGAAAGGAATTTTGAGAGACAGTCAAAGAGCACTGTTTTCTCTCGTCCTTCTGAGACCTGCTAGATTTGAGGGGGGAGCAGGGGTTGCTGGATGACCATCTTGGTTACTCCATTTTGAGCCATGGGCCACCACAGCGTTGTCAGGCCATGTGGAGGCAGGAGGGACAGGGCTGGAGCATTGTCCTCCCATTATCCCCCATTATCACACTGTCAGGCTGTGGGACCGACCCACTTCCTGTCCCATCCCTTGGTCCTCCTTCTGCATAGCGTCACACACTCCCCCAAAAAGGAGAAGCAAAAACACACTCCTTCAGGTCTTCCTGCTCTGTTTTCTCCGATTCACCCCTTGATCTCTAGAGGATCCCCAGTTTGTGGGCCAATCTGGTTTGAATGGCAGGGCGAGAAGCAGGAAATGGGGCACCTTACATCCAGGAAGGGTAGAAGGGAGGCAGAGGACTGGGTATTTGACAGTATTTCTCTAAGTTTTAGGTAACTTCAGCCTGGCCCAAAGGAAGTTTTTACATGGCTTTTACAAATCTCATGTGTGCTTTTTTTAATGGCCCACCCTGGATTCCAAATTCACTCCAGTAGCTAATTTTATCTGCTCTGCCAAACGCAGAGCTTTCTGGAGCCCAAGTAGATGAATGCTGGCATTGAGAGATGGTCCAAAGGACAGGAATGAACTCAGTTTGAAACCTGAGTAACTTGTAACCACTTCGTGTCCATGTACAAGTCTCGAGCTAAAAACATGGGGAGAACGTTTTTGAAGTGGAGTTCTGAAATGTAGACTGAACTGTTTGGTTTAGCATTTCAACAAGTTCTTCTCTCTGACTGCTAGAACTGCAGTTCACTTAATGTGACTTAAGGCTGTCTCTCTCCTGTTCATTTCCATCTGGGTCTTGCTTAATTTGAGTCCTTTGTGAAGATTCCTGCCGAGGCTATAATTTGAGTTCTAAATCTGTCGGTGGACCATGTGGACACAAGTTTCAACTCGAGCTATTTTCTTCTGTGGAGAAGCGCTTGGAGAGTTTCCTGGGCCCTTTGCTCCTGGGGTAGTCAAGTCCAGGCAGGAAGGTGCCTCAGACCTGGATGTTCTCCTACTGCCTCTTCCTGGTCAGTTGTAGGCACTGCCCTGAGGGGAGGGGGAAGGATGGTGGGGAGCTTGGAGTTTAGGGTTTCCTGAGACAGGGCAGAGAAGTGCTGGCACATATTTATTATTTTGAATGAAACCCGTAGGACCAGCAGGATGGGGTGTTGGAAAGGGAAGGGGGAGCTTTGAAGTCAGAAGGACCTGATCCAGGTTTTGGTCTGTCCTTCCTAGTTGTGTGGTCCTGTACAAGTTATAATGCAAAATCAGCACATTACTAAATATTTGAGGGGTCACATACCTATGTGTGTGAAGGTGCCAACAGATGGGAAGTGCTTCTTAGACAATGAATGAATGAGTGAATCTGAGGTAATGAAAGGGAGGCAGCCAGCCTAACACCTAGCACATGGTTGGTGTGCAAAGCACATGGTTGACTGTCGTGCTCAGGAGTTTAAGGTTCTGGTCTGGACTTCCAGATCAGGAAACACTTGATATTCTGCGAAAGTTAAATGTGCCCGTAGAGACGCCTGGGTGGCTCAGTGAGTTAAAGCTTCTGGCTTCGGCTCAGGTCATGATCCCAGAGTCCTGGGATCGAGCCCCGCATGGGGCTCTCTGCTCAGCAGGGAGCCTGCTTCCCTCTCTCTCTCTGCCTGCCTCTCTGCCTACTTGTGATCTCTGTCAAATAAATAAATAAAATCTTAAAAAAAAAAAAAAAAAGAAAAAGACCTTGATTAAAAAAAAAAAAATGTGCCCATAGAGAAAGAAATGTGGTATGTCTCTGGCAAAACCCATTGCCACCCTGGGTCTTCCAGCGTTTTTCTGTGTTCAGTTGGGAGCTGTGAGATGGATTTGCTGTGTAGCAGGCATTTGTGTTGCCTTGGCCTTACCTTCTGTCTCTGTAAAATGGGATAATTTGTGAGTTGAGGGCAAGTAGGGAGATGTATTACTATAATTGGACTGTAGGCAAAAAAGAAGATTATAACGAACTTCAAGAGTTGTGGGAAGAAAAAAGTAGATGAACTATAAACCTAAAGGATCATATGTATATTTTGGGACTGTTTGAGTGAGTGATATACAGCAGTTACTTGGTGAATGTCTCTTCTTACACATTAGAACCTTGAAAGCAGAATGCTCTTTTGGTGTAATGGATCAGATTTGGGGACAAAAGGCTGGGAAAGTGATGTACAAAGGCATTTGATGTCCCATAATAATAGTGCATTAAGAGGGCCAGTGTGTGGCTTAGTGCCCATGAGGAGATCAGAGTTCACCTTGAGCTCCCAAGATCTAGAGAGCTGTAGAAGATGCTAACTCAGCCTCTGGGGGTAGGAGTGGAGATAGGGGGCTAACGTGGGCAGGACACCTTTTGTTATTGTTGTTGAGAGGATTCTTTTTTAGCCATTAGTGAAAGCCCTAAAATCATGGCCAGTGAGTTGGGTCTAACCTTTTTCACTTACTAGTGTGGTGACAGATGGCACTTGCCTCTAATATCTAAAACCCAGGGGGAAATAATGGGTACAAATCTGAACTAGACCTCCACTGGGCTACTCCCAGGTTTGAAGGATTCCCCCCCATCTTTGAAATTTTACCCTCTCCCTCCCTCTTTCCTTCTGTCTGCCTGCCTGTCTCTGTCTGTCTGTCTGTCTCTCTCTCTCAACTTTGCTATTCAGGCAAAGAATCCACCAATCTTAAATTTCTCTAAATTCTTTTAAGGACAATTATTCCATTAAAGAAAAAGGAACAAAGTTTTATTATTTTTAAAATATAAAAAAATAAGGTAAATAACTTTAAAGGGATCACTATCCCTTGAAATTATGCTGCGTTTTTTGTGTGCCACAGACATCACTTTGGTGGATGGTGGCGCCACCACCAAGTCTCTTTTATCTAACAGGAAGTTTTTTTTTTAACCTTTTTTTTAATTGAAAGATCCTTACAGCAATAAAAACCTTTGGACTGTTAGAAATGATATTGATCTAGGTACATTTATTAGATGTAATGTAACATGGTTATCTGTCGGTGGGGAGCTCTAAAAGGCATGTGGGTCCCAACACTGCTCAGCTTCTAACTCTGGACGATCAACTGTTGATTTATATAACTGAAATAGCTAGGGAAGTCAGGGTTTCCTTCCTGTTGGAGACAGCACTGGGGGCATTAAATCCCTGTGGATCTTGATGATAAGAAAGAACCTGACCTCTTTTGAAACTGAGAAATAACTACTGTATAAGGTCGTTCCATCCAAATGAATGGAAGATGCTATTTTTAATTTCTAGTATTCATTTTGGCTTTATCCTCTCTGCAGCCTGGCTACCTTTGTTTATAGTGGTTTGTTGTCCGAATAAAAATTTATCACTTCAGGGGTGCCTGGGTGGCTCAGTTGGTTAAGCATCTGCCTTTGCTTTTGGCTCAGGGTATGATCCCAGGGCTCTGGGATCAAGACCCATGTCTGGCTCCCAGCTCCGAGGGAGCCTACTTCTCCCTTTCCTCCCAGCTTGTGCTTCTCGCTATCTCTGTCACTATCTGTCTCTCTCCCTCTCAGATAAATAAATAAATAAATAAAAAAATAAATAAAAATAAAGTCTAAAAAAAAAAAAGAATTTATCCCTTCAAACTGGCTTATAAGGGACAGTTTGAGCACTCAACTAAACTAGGTTTTCCTGTGTGGCCATAACGTAGGGCATTCTTCTCTTTTTTTTAGTTTAACCTAAATTGGATTGAAAAATAGTGTTAAATATTTTGACTCATGTAACTTCTTCTTACACCAGCAAATAATCCAGCAATAAATGTTTGTGTACCTACAGTGCACAATGCTAAGTGCTGTGGGCCTAGCAGTGAGCAGGATGGATGAAGTCAGCTTTCTTTCTTTCTTTTTTTTTTTAAGATTTTATTTATTTATTTGACAGACAGAAATCTCAAGTAGGTGGAGAGGCAGGCAGAGGGAGAGAGAGGAGGAAGCAGGCTCCCCAATGAGCACAGAGCCCGATATGGGGCTTGATCCCAGGACTCTGGGATCATGACCTGAGCCAAAGGCAAAGGCTTTAACCCACTGAGCCACCCAGGCACCCCTCATTTTTTTTTTTTAAGATTTTATTTATTTATTTGACAGAGAGAGACACAGTGAGAGAGGGAACACAAGTAGGGGGATTGTGAGAGGGAGAAGCAGGCTTCCCAGGAGCAGGGTGCCTCATGCGGGGCTCAGTCCCAGGACTCTGGGATCATGACCTGAGCCGAGTTAGATGCTTAACAACTGAGCCACCCAGGCACCCCTGAAGTCGGCTTTCAAGGTGCATACATTCCACAGACAAGAAAACAAACTATGGAATGGAAGACTATTGCAGGACTTCTTTGGGACTATCCTTGGATGTTGGGAACTTGGAGTGGAGTTTCTTGGAGGGTTAGAAGTGAAACCTCACTATCCCTCTGATTTCCTCACTGGGTTACTTGCTTCTGTTTCTTCCCTCTAAAAGGAGGCAGAAATTTTGGCATTTTCCTTGTTGATTGTTGGCTTTTGGTTCTAGTTGATCCAGGATGATTGTGACGGTAATCTTAGAGGCACAAGAGAGAATCTGGGATGGTCACTGCCAGAAGCATTTTCAGCTTTGCTCTTCTTGAAGTCAGTGGCAGTGTGTTTTTGGAATCCTGTTTTTGGCAGTGGCATTTCTTCATGGCAGTGCATATTACGCAAAGAGATAAACAGCTCTAAAAGCCCTTTACACCTTGTTTGAAATCTTAAAAACAAATTCAGACAAATGGAGTGCTTGGCTGTTGTTTATAGCCTAGGAAAGAAAAGTGAGATTTCAAATAGATTGCTTTCTTGTGTATTAGTAGGTTCTTGGCACACAGTTCCGTCTGCCCTAGGGTTCCCCCTCATACTGGGACTGGGAAAGCACTATTTTGACTTTGCTATGTTGTGGTCAGATTTGATGTGAGTCACAGAGATAAATTATGTGACAGGTGCTTTTCTTAAGGGTATTTGTGAGGGGTGGAGCCAGAGAGCAGGGGTGGGCATTCATTCAGGATACAGGCTCCAAGGGGAAGAGGGAGATTACAAGGAGAGTTTCTAGTAGTCTGTCTTCCTTTCCTTCAACCAAAATACTGACTGGGAGGTGAAGAGGCAGGCTCTGGCCGGAAGTGGGCGTGGACAAGTAATGCAACTGTGCACATGATCAGGCTCCCACCTCTGGCTCTGCTGCCCTTGGGAAGTGGATGCTTACTCCCTCCTCACTTCCTGTTCCTTGCCCTCCACCTCCAGCGGAGTTCCTGGGCCCCCGTTTGAGCGTAGAAAACATGTTCAGATTCTCACTTTTTCCTGGTCAGCTGCTTTTTCAGAGCCGGAAGCCGCCAGGGGACTTGTACTTGGCAGTTCTGGGGGTTCAGCTAGTGTACCCACAAACATAGGATTGTCTGGCAGGGTAGACAACAGGATGGTTTCCTGTTGCATAACCACGGGAGCTTGCCTACATAGGGCTGCTCTGGAGATGTATGTAGAACTCAAGGAAGCAGACATTAGAAGGTCCTTCTGCAAGAGTATGCTCCTGAAGAATGGTTTACCATTACTTGTCTTCATTATCTTAGAACAGTACCCTCTATGGAGTGGAAGCTTCTGAGTTAGAAAGACTTGGGTTTGTTTCCAGATTCTGCCACTTGCTGGCTCTGTGACCTCAGGAAAGTGGCTTTATTGCAAATGGCCTAACTTCTTTGAGTCTCAGTTTTTCATTTGTGAGGTGGGGATGATAAGAGTGAAGCAGGTGGCCAGATTGTTGTAGGTGTCCAATAAAGGTAGTTGTATGGAATCATAAAAAAAGCTTACTGGCCCTCTTAAGATTGGCACCCAAGTTTGGATAGCTACCTATGGCAGTTTATACTGTCTGAGAGCAAACCAGTCCACGTTGGGGCCACAAGCTGGGTGTTACTGAAAACCGGTGATCTAGAGGTTCCCAGATTGGCTGATTTTTCCCATTGAGTTTCCTCAGTTCATTGTGGCTTTATGCTGCTGTGCATCGCCTTTGTATATATATATGTTTTTTAGATTTTTTAAAACAATTATTTATTTGTCAGAGTGAGCACAGGCAGACAGAGTGGCAGGCAGAGGCAGATGGAGAAGCAGGCAGAGGCAGACGGAGAAGCAGGCTCCCTGCTGAGCAAGGAGCCCGATGTCGGACTCGATCCCAGGACGCAGGGATCATGACCTGAGCCGAAGGCAGCGGCTCAACCAACTGAGCCACCCAGGCATCCCAACCTTTGTATATTTATTATATGGACTTGCAGTGCCCCCTGAAGCATGGATAGGGTAACTGGGGAAAAGGCCCAAATTGGAGGGTGAGCAAAGCGGGGCAATAGGGAGAGCTACTTGTTAGGTGGCTAGGCATTCTGGGGATTGGAATAGCATGGGCCAGGGCAGGCACCTGGAGGTGAAAAGCAACCTGGTGAGTTCTCTTGACCTGAGGAGGTTATGAACATCTGAAAATTAGAGTTTGAACTGAGCACCTTTGGCAAGAAAAGTCCAGTTACCTTAAAAGGTAGGAAGTTTTATAAAATGTGCCATAGTAGGATTCAAAATTGTACTCAGATTAAAATAATATATTTTTTAATAAATTTATTTATTTGTCAGAGAGAGAGGGAGAGAGAGCGAGCGAGCACAGGCAGACAGAGTGGCAGGCAGAGGCCGAGTGAGAAGCAGGCTCCCTGCCGAGCAAGGAGCCCGATGTGGGACTCGATCCCAGGACGCTGGGATCATGACCTGAGCCGAAGGCAGCCGCTTAACCAACTGAGCCACCCAGGGGTCCCAAAATAATATATTTTTTAAAAGATTTTATTTATTGGGGGGGGATAAAAAAAAGATTTTATTTATTTATTTGACAGACAGAGATCACAGGCAGGCAGAGAGGCAGGCAGAGAGATAGGAAGGGAAGCAGACTCCCTGGAGAGCAGAGAGCTCTATGCAGTGAGCCCTATGCAGGGGATCCCAAGACCCTGGGATCATGACCTGAGCTGAAGGCAGAGGCTTTAACCCACTGAGCCACCCAGGCACCCCTAAAATATTTAAATTGAGCTCTTAGTAAGCATTTTCAATCAGAAATATCAATGATGTCTAGTGACATCTCTTTTTAAGAGTATGTAGTCTATGGAGCACCTGGGTGGCTCAGTGGGTTAAAGCCTCTGCCTTCGGCTCAGGTCATGGTCCCAGGGCTCTCTGCTCAGTGGGGAGCCTGCTTCCCCCCCACCCTCTCTCTGCCTGCCTCTCTGCTGACTTGTGATCTGTCAAATAAATAAATAAAATCTTTAAAAAAAAAAAAGAATATGTAGTCTACATGAAATTTAATCACCTAATCGCTTTAAGAGAACAAATTTGGGGGGTGCCTGGGTGGCTCAGTGGGTTAAAGCCTCTGCCTTCAGCTCAGGTCATGATCCCAGGGTCTTGGGATCCCCTGCATAGGGTTCTCTGCTCAGTGGGGAGCCTGCTTCGCGCCCCCCCGCCCCCCGCCCGTCTCTGCCTAATTGTGATCTCTGTCAAATAGATAAATAAAATCTTTAAAAAAGAGAACAAATTTGGGCAGACTGGTTCTCAGTTATTTTTCTTTGAGAATTGTTATCATCTTTTTAAAAAGATCTTATTTTTTTTTTTTTTAAGATTTTATTTATTTATTTGACAGACAGAGATTACAAGTAGGCAAGAGAGGCAGGCAGGGAGAGAGAGGAGGAAGCAGGCTCTCTGCAGAGCAGAGAGCCCGATGCAGGGCTCGATCCCAGGACCCCGGGATCATGACCTGATCCGAAAGCAGAGGCTTTAACCCACTGAGCCACCCAGGCACCCCTTAAAAGATCTTATTTAGGGGCACCTGGGTGGCCCAGTGGGTTAAAGTCTCTGCCTTCGGCTCAGGTCATGGTCTCAGAGTCCTGGGATCGAGTTCCGCATCGGGCTCTCTGCTCGGCGGGAAGCCTACTTCCTCTCTCCCTGCTTGCCTCTCTGACTACTTGTAATCTCTGTCTGTCAAATAAATAAAATCTTAAAAAAAATAAAGATCTTATTTATTTGTGACAGAGAGAGATAGAGAGGGAATACAAACATGCAGGAGCTGGAGAGGGAGAAACAGGCTCTCCGCGGAGCAGAGAGCCTGATACGGGGCTCAGTCCCAGGACACTGGGATCATGACCTGAGCTGAAGGCAGATGCTTAATGACTGAGCCACCCAGGTGCCCCGAGAATTGTTATCATTTAAGCTGGTCTAAAATCCTTAACACGGCAAAATAAGTTTTGTGGTTTTTTTTTAAGTTTATTTTATTTTATTTATTTATGTGACCAAGAGAGAGATCACAAGTAGGCAGAGAGGCAGGCAGAGAAAAGAGGGGGAAGCAGGCTCCCCGCTGAGCAGAGGGCCCAATGTGAGGCTCTATTCCAGGGCCCTGAGATCATGATCTGAGCCGAAGGCAGAGGCTTAACTCACTGAGCCACCCAGGCACCCCTTTATTTTATTTTATTTTATTTTTTTAAAGATTTATTTATTTATTTGACAGACAGAGATCACAAGTAGGCAGAGAGGCAGGCAGAGAGAGAGGAGGAAGCAGGCTCCCCGCCGAGCAGAGAGCCCGATGCGGGGCTCGATCCCAGGACCCCGAGATCATGACCCGAGCCAAAGGCAGAGGCTTGTTAAAGCTGAGCCACCCAGGCACCCCCCCTTTATTTTATTTTTTAAAAGGTTTTTATTTAGTGGCACCAAGCCGAGTTGAAGGCAGATGTTCAACTGATGACCCACCAGTTGACCCACCAATTGATCTACCCAGGTGCCCCAAAATTTATTTTTATTTTAAAGATTTATTTAAGAGAGATTGAGGGAGGGGCTCCTGGGTGGCTCAGTGGGTTAAGCCTCTGCCTTCAGCTCAGGTCATGATCCCAGGTTCTGGGATTGAGCCCCGCATCAGGCTCTCTGCTCAGTGGGTAGCCTGCTTCTCCTTCCTCTCTCTCTGCCTGCCTCTCTGCCTACTTGTGATCTCTGTCTGTCAAATAAAGAAATAAATAAATCTTTAAAAAAAAAAGAGAGAGAGAGATTGAGGGAGCACATGTGCATGGGGGAAAGGGGAAGAGGAAAAGGGAGACAAATAGACTCCCCTCTGAGCAGGGAGCCTGCCCCGAGGTCAGTCCTAGGACCCTGAGATCATGATGGATGCTTACCTGACTGAGCCACCCAGGCACCCCCTACCCATTCTGTCTTTTGTAGGAAATGCTAGGCACCAGGAGAGGAGAGGGGAGTGCCCATCCTATCAGGAAAGCTTTTGGGAGGAATATTTTTCCTCTTTCCTTTGTCAAGTTGGAATATCTGCTATTTAACAACCAGGGAGTGGGGTGTGAATTGGATATCAAGTTTTTAAAACATTTTTCTTCATGTCTAAATCATGGATGTTTATTAACAGATCAATGATGTGACTAGCACTCTGTTAAGTAGGTTTGAATAGGTTGATCTCCAGACGTAAGACTGACATACAGCCTTTTTTATTCTTTTTCCTTGTAGCTTTCTGGTTTTTTTCCTTTTAATTTTTTAATTCATAGAAAATAGTTCACTTACTGACTTGTCGAAGACTTAAAATTGATCTACATCAGGTGGGCATTTTTTTTTTTTGTAAGCCATGTATAGGTACAAGAGAGATATTCTTTGCCAACTGGTGACACATGCAGATGAGGACAGTGGGAGATATACCTCCAGGTTCACAGTGATACATCTAGCCATTTGTATTTAACCCTTCGGGGAGCACATGTGCTCAGAACTCCAGTAGTGGGACTTCCTCAGGGCCACACAGAGACTAAGTACACATGGAGCCTGAACTCCATGTTGCCCAGAAACTAAGTATACAGAACTGTGGTTGGATAAGACACTCAGAACAAACAAACAACAAACAAACTTGCTGACAAAGTGGCCCAATTCTACAGAACCGTGTTTCAGACAGCTTTTCAGTGTATATACAACAGGGACCGGTTAAAGGGGTGCAGATCTGTCTCCCACAAACTCCTAATTTAGTGTAAGAATGCTGTGATTTAAAAAATGGCATTTGTTTTTGCAGGAGTAATCCACTGGGAGTATTGTATTTTTCATAAAGTACCACTGTAATAGTCCTTTAACTATTTTCTTATCTTTGAAAAAGGTACCAAAAATATCAAAGTACTAAAGAAATAATGTTAACATAGAAATGAATCTTTTCCTTCTCTTTTCTGACCAATTACATTGTAATGTCACTATGTGAGTGTGAATTTGGGGTGAAATAAGAAACTTTAAAACACTCCTCCCTTAGAGATTGTAGTTATGATTGTCCCTGAACTCAGTGAAAACAGTTTTAGACCTTTGAGCTCTAAAAATGCAAAGTATGGAGGCATCTGGGTGACTTAGTTGGTTAAGCATCTGACTCATGATTTTGGTTCAGGTTATGATCTCAGGGTCTTGAGATCCAGCCCTGTGTTGGGTACCACGCCGAGTGTGGAGCCTGTTTAAGATTCTCTCTTTTCCTCTCCCCTGCCACTCCACCCCGTGCACTCTCTCTCTCTCTCTCAAAATAAATAAATATTTAAAAAAATAACAAAAATGCAACGTGTGGAAAGCAGTCAGTGCTCTTTTTCATAAAAGTTTACTTTTAAAAAGATTTGGTACACTTTTGAATGAACCACCTGTTTATTCTTTAGAGGCCTCAGAAAACAAGTGGGAGCCTAGTGTCACTGATAGCAGTAATCTCAAAATTGGTTAAAGTCTACAGAACTAGGGGACGCCTGGGTGGCTCAGTTGGTTAGGCGGCTGCCTTCGGCTCAGGTCATGGTCCCAGCATCCTGGGATCGAGTCCCACATCGGGCTCCTTGCTTGGCAGGGAGCCTGCTTCTCCCTCTGCCTCTGCCTGCCACTCTGTCTGCCTGTGCTCGCTCGCTCTCTCTCCCTCTCTCTGACAAATAAATAAATTAAAAAAAAAAAAAAAAAGTCTACAGAACTAGGTCTGCTTAGCCTTTGAATTTAAGTAAGTAGATGACAGTTCATTCTGTGTTTTGAGAAAGGCACCTAGAAAGTTTAAAGGATAATGAATCCATCCCTTTTTAGCCGTCTCTGCCCCGAAAGCTCCACACTCCAGGTGTGGCCAGCTCTGGCCTTTGCCTCTGCTGTTCTAGGTGCCTGGGATATTCATCTGTTAAGAACTGGCTTAAATGTCACATCCACAAAGATTTCCCAGACTCCTCCCCAGGCAGGGGAGCAGCCTCTTCCTCTGTGATTCCTGTCTTTCCTATGAATGCATTTTCTGCTTAGAAATCATACTGTCTTTCGTGCCACCAGCCTGTGAACTTCTGGAGATGGTGCCTGCAGGCTCCTCAGCTTGAAAACCCTTGGGATGAGTTGTCTCTTAGATAGTTCTTGTCCATCAGTGTTTATCACATAAAACATCTTGAATCTTGTCTGCCAGAAACTTTAAAGAAATCTCCTGATCAAAAACAAAAAAGTACAGTACCTTAAACATGCAGTAGGTGATGCTACTCCTTTTCAGTTTCATGCTAGTATGGAGCCTTTGACCAATTTTCTGCTATAAAAGAGGCCATGAACATGGAATTCGGTTAGAAAGATAATTAGAATATTTTTGCAGTGGTTTTGCCTGGCTATTATTAGCAGGGATCTGATCTTTGAAGGATATTAAGTTTAAAATGAATTTGGAAGGAAATTATGCTTAACTAAGTAACAGAAGTGTTTTTAAAGTATTATATTAACTGGTATCTGTATTAATTGACTGCCTTGTTTTTAGGGCAGAGGGAAAAGTTAAAAAAAAACACATGGTTTGAGCCCTATTTGTCTTTTAATTAGTTTCTTCAGCTTTAGAATGGAATCTAAAGGTAATTGCATCATATTTCGTAATCAGCCAGCTGAACTATTTGCTGTTTAGTCCAGTACTAGACATTGAGGTATCAAGGTTTCTAGTCTGAGCAGCCTTAGCATTCGCCTGCCTGAGCTCCGTGGACCCCAAACAGGTCTGGATTTACTGTCACTTTTTCCATCTACACACCTGGCCTTCTCTATCACAGAAACCCTGTAACTACTTCACCCTACCCCCACCTCTGCTTCCCCAGCTGGAGATGTTGGCACTGCCCTCTGGAGCAGCCCACCTGTCACCAGTGCACACCTCAGTCCACAGGGGTGTGCCATTAATATGTGGCAGCTGATGCCTCTCTCTTTAAAACAGGGTGGTTGTCACCTTGGTGACTCACACAGGGCTTGCCAGTTCAGACTCTGGAATCTCTATGTCTATCTCAAGTCTTAGGTCTCCCACCTGACCACACATTGCTGTGTTTGTAGTTAATTAAGTTGGCGTTAATCAAGACCCAGGTGAGGAGCAGTGAGGTAATATTTTGCTTGTATTGCTTTAATATACATCATCTGATTAATAGTCCTAGAGTAAAGCAGTTTTCAAAATATAAAGCTGCTGGATTACAGTGAAAATATTGGGTATTTGCTTTTAACCTCTCCTTGCACATGCATTCCTTTACCAAGTCACCTGTTTGAGAATAAGACTGTTTTTGAATTTGAACATTTGAAATTCTTTGTAGCAAAGCAAACTGCTGACAAAACTGCGTCAGGGAAGGCGTTTGGGGGTCAACAGTTTGCATTTTGTATCATTTTGTTTGAGGAATGCTTTGCTTTTGGCCCAGGGGAGTTGTGCCAGATATTGCATTAAGCCTTTGTAAGATTTGGGGAGTGGGGTGAGGGGTGAAATCAAGGACAAAAAATTGCTAATTGTGTGTGGAACTCAGCACGGAATTGAAATGGGCCTTTTAAAACTTATTGTTGGGGGGCACATAGTAGGAAAACAATTTTATATGTAAAAGTTGTTCTACATTGTTTTTCAGGTTTGGAGTAAAGACCAATTGTGGGTTGAAATTACATTGAATCTCTTTTAAAAGAAATGAAATAGAATAGTTAATATCAGAGTGCATTTCAAGTGGTTTAAGTATGTTTGGTGAATCTTTTGTTTCGGCTGTTTGAATGTGTATTAATATATGTTCTAAAACAAAAGCTGCTAATCAGGAGTTTAGGAGTCTTATGAATTGTTTGAACTCTGGTTTTTGTTTTTTGTTTTTTTTTTTAAAGATTTTATTTATTTATTTGACAGACAGAGATCACAAGTAGGCAGAGAGGCAGGCAGAGAGAGAGAGAGAGAGAGAGAGGAGGAAGCAGGCTCCCCGCTGAGCAGAGAGCCGGATGCGGGACTCGATCCCAGGACCCCAGGATCATGACCTGAGCTGAAGGCAGAGGCTTAACCCACTGAGCCACTCAGGTGCCCCTTGTTTGAACTCTGGAATAAGAACATGGAAAGGGTCTTTTTTGGTGATTCTTCAAAACATAATTTTTAAAAAATATTTTATTTATTTATTTGACAGAGATCACAAGCAGGCAGAGAGGCAGGCAGAGAGAGAGAGAGAGAGAGAGAGAGAGAGGAGGAAGCAGGCTCCCCGCTGAGCAGAGAGCCTGATGTGGGGCTGGATCCCAGGACCCTGGGATCATGACCTGAGCAGAAGGCAGAGGCTTTAACCCACTGAGCCACCCAAGCACCCAAAACATAATCTTGATATTGAGAACTTTCTTGTGATATTAGATATTTTTTTCTTGAAATTGTGTTTCCCTTTATGTAGTTTAACACATCCAAAACCCCATCCTTTCTCAGTTTAGACTGTTCCCCGTGTTTACTTCAAGTCACTTAAGAGGGAAAGGTAGATTTGCTTTCCGGGGCGAGGGGGGGCGGCGTTCACCTCCCAGAACTCGGGGTGGGGGGTTGCAGATTGGGAGGTAACTGGAGAGGGAGAGCAGTCATCCTCAAGTGTCTAGAAGTGGGTGGGTCTGGAGCTTACTCAGTAGAACTCTTTTTATTACACAGACGTGATGGTTTAGCCGATACCCGGGAGCGCAGCTTCTGTGTGACGACCCCCACGGGGTTAGCACTTTAACCTCCTTTTCAGAAGCAGCTGAGTTGCTCCAGGTCTTGTATCTAAGCTGGAGCGAGGTCAGTAGTGAGCGCGTCATGAGTCAGCCCTGGGCGCGGTCCGCCAGGCTCTGCCTCCGGTGAGCTGGCGACGACCCCTCAGCCCTGTGGAAGGCACTGGGATTCCGCGGGGAGGGAGCTCGCCCGAACGCGCGTGGGAAACCCTACGGGCGGAGCTGGGCGGCGCGTGGAGCACAGTATAGAGAAGCGGTGTTTCCGGGGCGGTGCCGGCCTCCCTTGCCCCGCCCTCCCCGCACGCTCGTCCCGCCCCCACAATAAGGCCCCGCCCCCCGGCCGTCTGTCCCCGCCCAGCCGGGCGCGGGCGGGCGGCGTCGCCTTTAAGAGCTCCCCGGTGTTTTGGGGGCCGCGGGCCGGGCGCGCTGACCTGGTGCGCATGTCCCGGGCGGTGACGCCGGCGCCGGGCTCCATGTGTGCGGCCGAGGGGCGCATTATCTGGCCGGCGGCGCGGGCGGGCGGGTGGACCGGCGGAGCGAGCGCCGCGGGCCCGGGCGGCCCCACAGGCGGAGCGAGCGCGCGCGGCCCCGCGCCCCCGGCCCCTCGGCCGCCCGGCCCCGCAGGCGACCCCGACCCCACGGCCCCGCGAACCCGCGCGCTGCCCTAGGGCCCGGCCGGCCCGCGGCCCGGTAAGTTCTGGACAAAACTTGGCGGGGAGCAGGGGCCGGGGGGGGGGTGGGGTCCGGACTGGGATCGTGAGGTGGAGCCTGGAGCGGCGGGGGTGGCGAGGGTCGGGCAGGGTCGGGGGTCATTGGGCTCTGAGGGACCCCCGCGTGAGCCTAGAAAAGTGAGAGCGGGCGAGTGAGTTCTATCTACTCCTTGTATTCTGGGAGCGTCTTCCTAGCGCTACCCTAGAAAGTTCCGCGCTCCGACGCCGCCCAGGCACGTGGGGGCCGGGGTAGGCGGGGGTCCCGGAAAGTCTCCTCGTCGCCCCCCTTCCTTCTGCGCTTCCTCCGGGGCCGGGGGAGGGGCTGGGCCTCCAGGGGTCGCTTCCGAGCGGCCGGGACGGGCGGGGGAGGGGGCGGCGGGCAGGCGGCACGTGGGCGCGCGGGGCGGGGGGTCCCAGGCAAGGCGGGGCGGGGGTCCCGGGCCGGCCTGGCCGCTGCGCTGAACCCCGCGGCGGCGGCGACGGCGGCGGCGGAGGATCCCGTGTCAGAATAAGAGTCCCCGCGCGCCCACGCCTGCAGGGCCGGCCCTCTCCCTGCTCTCGCCCTTACTGCCTGACCCCCGAGAGCCGCAGGACCCTTCCCCCCTCTCTGGGCTCTAGTCCTTCATAGGGCCGTACACTTTGAATTTGCCTCCCGGTTTAGGCGGTGGCTGTATTGATTTTTTACCCCCACCTGGAATGGGTCGGCATCAGTGACTAGACAGCAGCGGCTGGCCTTTTAAAGGGATTATTGCCAAGAATCGGAATTGATCACTTCAACAAGGAAGGGCTTATGGGCAGGGCCCCAGCCTAGAGCGTGATTGACACTTGGTGTGTGTGAACACGCTGGGACCCAGAAATGAATGGGGAGCCCTCTCTCAGGAACTGAATGTCAACCCTTGGGTGCGCATTTTTGCCCTGCCCTGGGAACTTTGCGGGGGCTATTTAATTTTGTGTATTTGACCCATCATTTTTAGCTGTGTAGTTCATCCTTATCTTGAGAGCTTTGGATTCTTTAGATCAAAGTCCGGGTGAGTCACTTGAGCCTTTTTAATTTTTCTCTCTTCCTCACCCTTTTACTTCTTTCAGTTTTCTTGAGTACACAGTGCTTGTTAAGTGGTTCTGTGTCCACTTCGCACAGTGACACCTTCTGGTTGTGGCAGCACAGATAAACTGAGGGACAGGCAGCCTTCTGTGTAGATGCTTTGGACTTGTACTGTTCTTTGATGGTCCCCCCCCCCCCCCCCCCCC